>BLKR01003080.1:150000-162580 GCA_011170035.1 Teleogryllus occipitalis | reverse complement strand
GGGGAAGATCCCCACCACCACCCGAAGAAAAAATGCACTACACCTACGGGACTAACGACCTTAGAAGTTGACGCGCCTGGAATCACTAACAATCACTCAATCATCCAGCATGACCTTCAAAATCACAACCATCATCATATACATTTGCATCTTCACTTTCTATCGCTGTAAAGACAATAATAATAAGCACCATAAGCACCCTATCTCCACCATAAACACCAATCTCATTCATGCCATCACAACTATAAAGTTTACAATAAAGTTTACAAAACACATTCTTTCTACAACAAAGTTATAAAGACCATTCCATCACCGTAACTTCCATTCCCTTCCATTTATGTCATCACCTTCACAAGCACCATTCTCATTCACGCAATCTCCACCGTAAATTCTACATCCAGGCCATCACTTCCATGAAGCCCGCTCTACCATCACCGTCGTTAACACCATTCTCTCCCTTTCCGTCGCCGCCTTTCTCCTTTG
The DNA here is from genome assembly GCA_011170035.1 of Teleogryllus occipitalis. NCBI lineage: Eukaryota > Metazoa > Arthropoda > Insecta > Orthoptera > Gryllidae > Teleogryllus > Teleogryllus occipitalis. The sequence goes on along the minus strand of BLKR01003080.1, from coordinate 162,097 downwards.
CAGCGTTTCTGTGTCCAAAACATTCCCAGTGGATAGCGATCGCCCTCCGGCGCGGCGCGGCGCGGCGCGGGCGGCAGCGCTGAGGTCAGCGGCGCGAATAGCACTTGCGTGGGCCCACCGCCCGCCCCACCCCCTCCGCCCAACACCCGTTCGCTTAGCACTCGCTTTCATTCATTTGCGAGGCGTACATGAAACAATGTTGGGATAAATATAACTATGACGAACATAAACTATTTAATCCTTTGTAATATATTGATTGATTGATTTTTTCATGTTTGCTGGCGCGTCAACTGCTTTCGTCATTAGTCCCGTTAGTGTAGTGCATGTTATTTTCTCGCGAGATGGCGATGATCTTACCCCGCCGGATGGCGAGATCCGGCGCCGACCTACCGTCGGCTAGTGGGGTTTCCCCCTAACCAGGACTCTCCCACCAGCGGAACAAGCTCTAAGTTCCCGACCTATTTCCCCGAATATGTGGCAGTGTAGTGCATGTTAGTGTAAGGGAGAGGATAGGGACAAGGAAGAGGAAGGACAGATCGCGCGCGGTTCGCGGCCCGTTTGGTAGGGTACTGCTCCGGCATTCGCCTGGTGTTGATAGGAGAAACCACGGAAAACTACCGATAAGAGCAACCGGCCGCTAGAATTCTCCTCCAGACAGCGACTGATTTCGACGTAGTTGAAAAGCTAGTGTCGAAAATCCTGCCGCCGTCGGGACTCGAACCTAGGACCTCCCGGTCAGAGGCGCTGCAGTGGCATGTTGATGCACTGAGCTATCGCTCCCGGTCTTCGCAATATAAATAATAAATACCTTGGTGAACCTGTGAGAACATACCACTGCATGTAAATCTTCAGTGATTTCAAAGTGAAAGCAACATCATACAGAAAGCGATCTTCGAACATTTCTGACAACCTGTCTTTTGAATTGCGGATACCCTCGAAAATATAATACACAATCCAAAACGGTATCATTTTATAGTGTATGGAAGACAAAAAAAATGAGTTTGTGCGGAGACACGAAATTACACTTTTAAGGGCCTTGAACGTATCGTTTCCGAGTTACTCTCAACGATTAGTGTTATCCTGCACGACGCATGTTGTGGGTTGCAAAGCACTTACTTTTTCCCTATCTACACCGACAGAAATTTCTGCATTACTTTTAATGTAAAAGTACATGAAAGTAATTATCATGTACGTACATTAAATTTAATGTACTCGTACAGTAAATTTAATGCACTTGTGCATTAAATATAATGCACGTGTACATTAAATTTAATGCAAGTGCACAATTAAATTTAATATACGCATGTACATTAAATTTAATGTATCTATGTACATTAAATTTACTGTAGTGTACATGAAATTTAATTTACACGTACTTGAAAGTACTTGAAAGACGGGCGTTAAGTTGTTCTAAAGATCACAGGTGACAAAAATCCTTTTTATTAGCCAGTATTATTAGAATCCTTATAATGCCCTTGGCGCATAAATAACCATTAACTTGTATATCAAAAATTATCGAATTAATTTTGCCAAGAATATATTTAAGGAATATGGAAGAATGAAAAAATATTTTACTTTTAAATAAACAAAAAAATATTTTATTCAAAAATACAAAACTATCAGCACTTGAGAAATAAAAAAATCACAACTTATTCCAATTTACTCTTCATTGTATTTTGTCCATATTTTTTGCCAATTTAAGAACTGCAGAATCAAATTTTTTCCACCTTTTTGCCCTTTTGTCTCCTTCTGTTGGATTTATTTGCATAATTTCCCTGAAAGTAATAATTTTATTGTTAATAAATAATATTTATTCAACATTACCTTTTTACAAGTTAAACAAATAACAATAAAAAGAACGGACAGGCAATGTGTTTGCTTGTACGTAGGCACTGAGTACAAGAAGGAGAAAGATACTGAAACGTTTCAAAATTAATTACTACTAATAAATGTAAATCGTAATCAATTTCCGAATTTATAAATAATTTTGGCGCCAGGAAAAAGTTACACTTGAATCCCATCTATTACTGTCTTCGGATATATTACAAAGAAATGTAAAGTTATTGGCAAGAAACTTCTGCCTTTTCTTTTTACAATCCCCAAAATACCTACAAACATTAAAATTTCTTTTAGTAACTGAAAGATTTCATTTGCATTCGATTGTTCAACACCTCACAATGTTTGTCGATCCTTTAAAAAAGTTTACCAGATACGGTTCAAAAATTATTGGCAAAAAAAAAACAAAAAAAACAAAAAAACTCGATATTCATTTCCTTGCTTACAACTCTCCATACACAAATAAAGCAACATACATTTTTGTACATTGTAACTGGGCGAGGACCATACTCTATCGTTTTAAAAGGAAAAATAACACCCCAACCATTTCTTTAGATAATTGTGTCGACTCTTGCAACATTCACAACCGTGTTACAAAAAATAACTTCTGCTCCTTGAACAGCTAATACTTTCTCTTAATAAGCACCACAATTCATTTACACCTACGCATTACACTATATGGATTGTGGTTGCGTTCAGAACACCCTCGCGTAATTCCTGAATAAAAATCTTATATCCCGTCATAAATAAACGTGTGCATGATTACAACTTCTTCCTTCCCCCGCTGGATGGGCAGATCCGGCGCAGACCTATGGTCGGTGAACGGGGTTTTCATCAACCAGGTATCTCCCACCAGCGGGGCACCGCCCCAGCCGGGACATGTTCTAAGTCCCCATCCGGTCTTCCGGCAGGTGTGGTAGTGCAGTGCATGTTGGTGTAAGTATGTGAGGATAGGAGAAGGAAGAGGAAGGATAGATCGCGCACGGGTTTGCTAGAGCCTATATGTGTGCCCAGCTGAAACACATTGGTTGAATGTAGGCATCCATCTTAATAGAACAAGGCTAATAATAGAAGCTTACTCATGCATCTCTTCTGGGAGAAATTCGGCGATCTCAAGAGCCTCTTTGCGCGGGGCTCAGCCAACGTATTGCGCGCCGGCGAACAAGTGAGCGCGAAAACACCCGAGACGATCGTCTAATGAAACAAAAACAGTCTTGGGATCTCACCCTAAACTAAGTGGCCCATGAGTCTGGGTTGGGATGCTCGCTGTAGTGTAGTAATAATGTGGCTAAATGTTCATACAAAAACACTGTTCTCAAAGACATTTTTCAACGAATGTGCCGTTAAGTTTGATTGTTGAATTCACGTGGATACTTCTAAACGTATAGGAGATGTTTTTATTGGGTTCTCTTCATCAATTCTTTCCTTAGACAAAACAAAAGCTATCTTTAAACACTGATTTTTTTGTCCCAAATTGGCTAATAAGGACTACGCGAGGGCAGTACCCATCGGAACCCAGTCATATTTTTCATGGGACTTGTGACTTTATTGGAAGGGCGGGGATCGGCATTTCTGCTGTGTCCATTTTCATATCACAGGGTTGTTAGTCCTGGGTGATGAGGTGTGGAAATAATGATGGCGAAGGATGAAATTGACAATCACAAACACATATACAGTGAGTATAAAAAGGATTCGTATACCAGTGCATTTTAACAGTTATTGTAATTATTATACAATGATTAACTTTCAATTATGTAATAATTAACAACCAATACATATTTCCATCGTAGTATTAACCTAAGTGTACGGAAATGTTAATAACAAAAATAGCAAAAAACACATGTACAAATCATATTGAACTGTTGAAACTTCTTGAAATGTGAAATTTCGGGACGCAAAAAGTTTTCGAACAGCAAACACAATTGTAACGGTTTTAGCTCCCCTCCGCCTGTCCCGTGGGAAATTTGTGACGCTAGGAAGAGTAGACAGCAGCGGCCTTGCGTAGTGTTTGATAAATAATTGACAGACGTCTGTGTCAATTAAGTGCATCAAAAATATATTCACCTCACACTGAAAATTTGCGTTTGTTTCTACAATCATCGAAATTCCAAGTCTGGTTCAAAGAAATGAAGAAGGAAATAAACCAAAAAAAGTATACAATGAAAAGCGCCAACATCCTGACGGCAGTATGCAGTCATATAAAATGACATATTCCTTTAGGATTTTTGCTGCAATACTACTACAAAATGTTCCACTTCGCCTCGCCCAATATGCTGCAGTCTGTGGTTTTTATGCAAAGCCACGATCTTCAATCTCAACTCCGAAGTCCAGCTCTACACCTCCCGAATTTTAGAAGTACATATTTTTAGTCGTCTGAAGAGGAGACCCCCGTGTCGTTCTGTGCATTCCTCCTCCGTTGGGAGTAGTGCAGAGAATTCCATCTGAATGCGAAATTCGCGCCAGAGAGAACGGGCCACGTGCCGCGCGCGCCTCTTCCTTCCCATTCGTCCGCCAAGCTGTTCGTAAGGGCTGGGCAATGGGGCTGATCTGCATTACTATATGTTCAACCTTATGAACCACAAAAGATTCCGGTAGCAATGTAGGTGAGTATCCGTCCAAACCCTTTGCAGGATCGCAACGCCAGAGAAAGGACAAGAACCGAGAATAAGACGACACAAATGCCTCAGTTAAATACAGCATTTTAGAAAATTCCCTGCACTACCCCTAACAGTTGAAGTGAAAAATATGAAGGAAAATCACAGCGTATTCCTAATCATTAAAGTTATCATTAATCACTTCACTTCGTAAAATAAAATAGCAGTTTTCTGATTCTTGATTTCCAACACCTCATCAGGGATAAGACAATAAGACCCGAGAATTAAAAAAAACTTAAACATTAATTCATATAAAAATACTTACTAGCCAACGCCCACTCTTGGCATGTTAGACATTAGGTGACTCGCTGACCGATATAGACGTGCAATTTCCCTCAGCGTATGGTAATCGCACGTTCATAATGGTCAAGTGCGTAAGTGGGCGAATCACTGTTGCTCATTTAGCGTTACCCAGAAGATACGTGTGGTAGACCACAGACGCGAGCAAATGTGCCTCCGCTGTGAATTATTTTTATTATTATTATTATTATTATTATTATTATTATTATTATTATTATTAAAATTAGTATTATAGTCCCTGGGCAGCGTACTAGCTTCCCGTGCTGTGGTCCCGGGTTCCATTCCGGGTCGAGGCAAAAATACAGTTGTAGCTTTCCTTTAAAATCGTCTCAGTTTCTGTAGCTGTGTGAGGAAGAAAAGCTCAAGCAGGCGGATCTTGCGAATTACGGTGAAGAGAATACGTCATGTTCGCCTCACGCCGATCTTACCCCTCAGCATGAGAATTTAACAAGACCCAGGCATGGGAGACACCACTAGCTGGCCGGCGAAGTCGTACTATCGACCCCAAAACGCCAAATAGATTATTATTATTATTATTATTATTATTATTATTATTATTATTATTATTATTATTATTATTATTATTATTGCGTAGAGGTCATTACTGACCACGCTACACGTTCGCTTCCGAGACCCAGTCATATCCTATGAGACAAGGTTGTTAAGCCTTGAACAATGTATAATGAGGTGATAGGATGAAGATGAAAGGTGATCGTGGCCTTTTTGAACCATCCCAGCATTCGCCTTATGACCGACGGAAACCATAGAAACCCCGGTCAGGATAGCCGGCATGGGGATCGAACCCGGACTTCCCGACTGCGAAGCCAGCGCCTTACGCACTGAGCCACTTGGCTCGAATTTCGTATAAAAATTATAAATTATTGAAATAAAGAATGGGTAGTTCTCTTATGGTCTGTAAGTTTACATAAACATTTTAATGCTTTTAAATTGAGAAAATATCGCTTGTAAATCGTTATATATCATTGACAATAATTGACATTTAATTGACTTGTAGGGAGATCTGAAGGCAATTTACATGAATGTTGTACAGAAATGTTATTGATAACGTATTAAATTTTACTTACAAGCTCACATACAAATGGGTATACAGATTTTTCAATTAAAATCTAGAGATGTATCTTTGAATTAAAAAAAATAGATTTAAGGCTAATTTCATATGTTGAACAACTTATTGGAACTTATATTTTTCATATGCAGAAAAATTGGTTTTATATTCTGGAACGGAATTTAATACTAGAATGATTTCATTATGTGCATCATTTAATTTCTTTATTTGAAATTTGTAAATGTTATGATTTTAAAATGAATGCTCGATTATTTATTTATTATACATAGTTTAACCTATTAATAAGAACTCCAGATATAGAATTAATTTTAAATCAAAAAATAATTTATATTTTAATGGAACATGAAAAGGAATTTCAGTAACCAAACACAAAACATACTTATATGAATCCTGATAATCTTCCAAAAACAGACAAAATAACACAAACATTTAGATCAATTTCCCATGTTATTCGAATATTCTTGAAAGAAGCCACTGCAACACCTTTTGATTATTTTTCAACGTGTTGAGTTTTCAACCTCCTAATCGTTTTTACCTAATTATCAGAATCATTTAAATACTATCGCTCTTTGCTGGAATCGGTAGTGACTTCATCCCACCAAGAGCGCCGGTGATATGTGTGTTGCGACATATGATGAGATCATGTCCTCAGATGACGTAAGCAACTATTGAAATATGTTCGTCCGTGAACAAACTCCATCCGACCGCTTGCGGATTCGACTCGCAAAAATTAAGGTGTGAGGATGCGATTCAGCTGTACAATAAGACTGAGCATTGGTTTAAGAAGTTTAAAGAAAACGTTTGAAGCAATTTTTGAGAAGAACTAGTTTTTACTCTCTCGTATACATACGTATATGTGGAGTAATATACGTAGTATAGAGAAAGTTACGTAATGCTGCGGAAAATCGATTTCAACTGAAATACACGTTTTGGAGTCCCCTGATACCGAAAAAGTGATTCGAAAGTTGCAAAAGATTGAATTTTTTTCGGCGTCTTCCTACTACAAACTTGAAGACAGATTTTTCCTTCAAATGAAATTTGTTGTCCATAAATAGTTATTTCATAAAAGTCATGTAGATTTTTTTGAAAATTTTAGTAGTCTTCGTGCAATAGTGCGTGCAATAGTTGCATTATTATTGTATGCATTATTACATTTGTGAGTGGAAGCTCTTCAAATGACTTCAATTGAAGGTTTTCGAAAACTCAATAGATTCCTGTGAAAAAAAAAAGCTTAAATGTCTCATTTCCAGTAATGCTTAATCGCCATTTTCTTAAAAACGACAACGAAGTTTTCAATGCAAACTTCTATTTAGTACGAGTTTTTACTCTTCTTTAATACTTTTGAAGTAATGGTTCAGTTGTACTACTAAGAAAGCAAAAAGTTGAGAAATTGTCAAAAAAATGTACTTTGAGCGACGATAGATGGCAGCTAGCCAGAGAATGGAACACGACCATAAATCCAAACCACATCAAGGAAATTAGAAAAATTTGGTACGAGTAAGTCTGTGCCTTTCTGTAGCACCTTTAGTTACTTTCTCGTATACGTACTATAGAGAAATTTGTGTAATGCAGCGCGAAAAAACGACCGTTTTTCGGCGGAAAAAACATTCATTGCCTGGCTCTGATAACGAAAAAGTGCATAAAACCAGTTGCTACACTCGGAGAAAAAAATCCTCTAACACGTAATGTAGAAGATTCCCAATTTTCTGAAACCTTGATGCTGAAAAAAACAATTGAAAGCAACACGTCCATCCGTCCGTGCGTCCGGTCTATGTGAACAATCTATCCTCTAAATTATCCAAAGGATTTTTTCCAAATTGAGGAAATATCTGCCCAACTGGCCTGAGTCAAAGCTCTGCTATTTTGGAAAACATTCATTGATTTTTGGGAGTACATTACATGAAGCCCACCGGACATTTTCCAAATTTTCTCAAAAAGGCTCTAAATATTTTCTTTCAATTTCTTATAAGAATAGAGTAAAATACACTTATAACGGTACCATAGTCCGCTTTTCACAATTTTTTTCTTCAAACTTTTCTAATGGATAATGCTAATTGCACTCTTCAATAAATTAATTTTTGTGTATTCTTTTGTTTTTGCAAAAATTACACAAGTATAATTTTTACTTTCTCGTATAGATACGTATATAGGAGAGTAATATACGTAGTACACACTAAGTTATGTAATGCTACGGAAAAATGATTACGAGATTTCAACGGAAGTACATGTTTTGGGGTACCGAAAAAGTTTTGTTTTCTTTTCAAATCGTCCGTCCGTTCGTCTGTCTCTCTGTCGTATGTGAACAAAGCTACTAGAGCCTAAACCACACGTACGATCTTTTCCAAATTGAAGAAACCCCTGTCCACCCAGTTCTTGTTTACGTTTTGAAAAACATTTCTAAAATTTGGGGGTACTTTACATGTACTCCCGGACATTTTCAAAATTGTCTCAAAATCGGCTCCAATTTTTTTCTCTATATTTCTTGTAAAAACAGAGTAAAATTAGAAAAGTGGCATAGGTCCGATTTCCATGGTAACCTCTCAATTTTCGAAAATTACAAAAGTTTGAATTTCTTCCGGCGTCTCCCTACAGCTAGAATTTGAAAGCTCCCTACAGCTTATATTGAAGATAGAGATTTTTGCTTCGTATGAAATTTGTTGTCCATAAATATCTTTAATTAAGGTCATGTACTTTTTTGGAAATTTTCATAGTTTTCATGCAATAGTGCATGCAATATTTGCAATTAAAAAACAAAACAAAACAAGATTTTCTCAAAAAGGCTCCGAATATCTTCTGTAAATTTTTGGTAGGTATAGTGTCAAATGCACCCTATCCTATGACATAAACACCATATTGCTCTATTGTTTTGTTTTTTCAAAAATTACAAAATTTGGTTTTGTCTCTCACGTCGGAAATATTTACACTAGAAGATTTTTTTCACTTTATTAGATTTATGAGAACATGTGCTTTATATAATGTCAAATAAACTTTCTGGAAAACTGAACAGTTTTCTGTAAACATGAGCTCTAAAGTGCGCATTTTCAGAAACGCTCAAAGGCCATTTTCTCAAAAACGGCTCCAAATTTTTTCTTCATTTTTTACAATTGGTAGTGCTAATTGCACTGTTTAATATGACGTAAAGTTCATTTTGGTGTATTTTTTATGTTATCAAAAATTACACAAATGTATTTTTTTTAAATACCTTTCACGCCATTAATATGCACATTTGCATCTATTTGTATACATTATTAAATTTGTTAGTGGAAGTACTTCAAATGAAGTTTTTCGAAAATTCAATTGATTCCTATGAAAAAGAGCTTCAACTTTCGCGTTTACAGTAATGCTTAATCGGCATTTTCATAAAACCTACAACAAATTTTGCAATGAAAATTGTTATTTAGGACGATGTTATAGCTTTCTTTAATATTCTTAAAATATAATTTAGGTTCTAGTATTTGGAAACCGAAAAGTTGCGAAAATTTTAACAAAAAAATATTATTTGGGCCGCAGTGGATGGAAGCAGGCAAGGATGGACAAGACGGTGTAGTACCAGTCCACACCAAAAAATTAGAAAACTTTTCTACGAGAAAGTTTATGCCATTCTGTAGCACCTCTTGTTTAATAATGCACATATTCCGTGCAATATTGCCCGAACACTACTAAAATATCCAAAAAAAGTACATGATCTTCATGAAATGACTAACGAGGGAGAAAAAGTTTTACATGAAGGAAAAATCTTTATCTTCAATTTTGTAGTTGTAGGAAGACGAAAAAAAGTGAAACTTCTGCAATTTTGGAAAATTCAGAGTTAACAGTAAAAATTGGACCTAAGCCACCTTCATAAGTGTATTTTACTCTATTGTTAGATGAAATTTAAAAAAAAACTGGAGCCGTTTTTGAGAAAACTGAAAAAGTCGCAGGCCCTTCATGCAAAGTACCCCCAAACTTTAAAGAACGTTTTTCACAGACTTTTTTCATAAAATTGAAGTTAGAGATTTTTCCTTTAAGTAGGTTTTTCCGTAGGTTATTTTCCATTCCATTCCATTTTTCCATAGTAATGTTTTTGCATTCCATTCCATTTCCATTCTTTCATTAAGGTCATGTGAATTTTTGGAAATTTTTAGTACTTTTTGCGCAATATTGCGTGCAATATGGGCAATATTAAAAAATAATAAAAACAAGAATTTTGTTCGAAAACGCCTCCAATTTTTTTCTTTAAAGTTTTCATAGTGATAGTGCTAAGTGTACTCAATAAGATGACATAAACGCCATATTGCTCTATTCTTGTTTTTTTTTTCAAAAATTACAAAAATGTAATTTTTTGACTTGTCTCTCACGTAGTTATTATATACATTAGCGGCGATTTGTACACATTATTATATTTATGAGTACATGTGTTTTAAATAATGTCACATAAAATTTCACGAAAACTCAACAGTTTTCTGCGAAAATGAGCTGAAATTTCTATATTTTGAGAACACTCAATTCTTTAAAAAAACGGCTCCGATTTTTTTTTCAAACTTTTCCAGCAGGTACTGTCAATCGCACTGTTTAGTTATTGTGAAGTAAAAGTAATTTTTGGTGCATTCTTTTGTTTGTTTTTTAATACACAAACGTAATTTTTTTAAATACCTTCCACGCTATTAATGTGCGAAGTTTCAGCAATTTGTAAACACGATTGCATTTATGAGTTAAGGTGCTTCAAATAACTTCTAATGAAGTTTTTTAGAAGACTCAAGAATTTTCAGTGTAAAATAGCTTCAAATTTTACATTTATAGTCATGATTAAACGCCATTTTCTTAGAAACGGCTCCACATTTTTCATATAGAGCCAAAATTTCCATATAGGACGAGGTTTTACTCTTCTTTAATATTCTTAAAGTAATATTTCGGTTCTACTTTTAGGACACCGAAAAATTGAGAAATTGTAATAATAATAATAATAATAATAATAATAATAATAATAATAATAATAATAATAATAATAATAATAATAGATTTGGGCAGTGAGTGGCAGGTGGCAAAAGTATGTGACAAGACCGAAAAGGTAGACCAGACGAAAGAAATTAGAAAATTAACTAGTACGAGAATGTCTGTAATTCTGTAACACCACTAGTTATTTGTGAACTTTTAATTTGCAATTAAAGTCCGTTTTTCTCAGTTGGATTTCTTTGTGGTTTCTTCAAGCGATTCCTGCAAGCTCATTCTTTCGTCTCAAGGAGCGTCTAAAAGACACCACGCCACGTGACATTTGGATCATCGGTGTATTACTAGCGACACATCTAAAATAGGGAGGAAAAAGGAAATATATTTCGGTAATAGTCAAAACTTCCGAAATGTAATTGACGACATCGGGGACAAGAACATGTTACGCCACTGTACGTAAGTTTTGAGAAAAAGGAAAGTAAAGGTTTAGACATTGCATTCTACACATTGGGATAAAGAACTTTAATTTATGAATTACACTGCCATCTTGCGGTGAATCTTTAAAATAAAAACCCATCATCTAGATACATTTATGGAACGCCGAAATACACTAATATCTCAAATTCAACAGAAATGTGGCATAGCATGTTATTGCCCCAAGATCATCAGTTCACAAAACTACCGGTATTCACAGCAAACCTCTTTGTCTTTGGTCACGAAGTAAACAGTTCCACTCAGAATAATACCGCTCTCCTGAAACATTACCCATTGTAACTGTTTCACTTTTCTTGTCCACCGCCAAAATGTGGTCTGCTCTGACGCTGAGCAGCACAGGAGGAGGAGGTGACCCATATTGGCGCGCACTCTGTGCCAACCGCGCAGGCCCACTCCTGCCTCTCCCTGGCCTCGCTCGCACACCGCATGGCAGCCACGCCAGAGAGCGTTGTTGCTTTCCCGCTCTCGCGTACGTAAGAAGAGAAATATTGTAATCGAGGGCATGAAAACGACGAAATTTCGGCACAACAGCTCTCATTGTCGGGCCCTGGTAAAGGAAAAGTCATGTTCCTATATATAGTAAATTACTTTCTTTAACATCCCTAAAGAATGGCAAATATGCAACATCCCTAGCCTCCCGTAAGGGCCCCTCGTAAGAGGGGAGGGCCTTTCGCCAAATACGGGAATCAATTTAGGCCAAGAGAAACTTCGTTTAGCACGGTCATCAAAAGACCGTTTCTACAATGATCTTCAACATTGTAGTCGATAACTACATCAGCTGAACAAGAATAAAAGATTC
>BLKR01003080.1:0-145000 GCA_011170035.1 Teleogryllus occipitalis | reverse complement strand
TCCATCCGTGTGTGAACATTACAAGAGCCTAAACCACACGTACGATCTTTTCCAAATTGAACAAACTCCTCCCCGTCTCGTTCTAGTTCAGGGTTTGAAATTTTGAAAAACTTGTTTTAAAATTTGGGGTACTATTTTTTAAATATCTCTCATGCCGTTGATATGCGCATTTCTATTGATTTGTACACATTATTATATTTGTGAGTGCAAGCGCTTTAAAAGACTTCAAATGCAGTTTTTCGAAAACTTAATATATTCTTGTGAAAAATAGCTTCAAATGTGGCATTTACAGTAAAGTTTAATCGCCATTTTCTTAGACACTGCTTCAAATTTTTCAAGAAAGTTTCTATGTAAGATAAGGTTTTACTCATCTTTAATATTCATGAAATAATATTCCGGTTCTACTATTAAGAAACCGTCAAGTTCAAAATGTCAAAAAAAATGTACTTTGGTGACGATAGATGGCAGTTGCCCATAGAATGGAGCAAGACCTTGTGTGTTTTTACAGTAATCTATTTAGTTTTCAAAATCCTGCATTGGAAGTCATTTGAAGCACTTCCACTCGCAAATGTAATGTATTCAAATCGATGAAAATGTGCATATTAACAATGTGAAAAAATCTTTAAAAATAAATTTGTGTCATTTTTGAAAAACAAAACTATATACCAAAATACACTTTACGTCATATGAAACAGTGCAATTAGCAGTATCCATTTGGAAAGTTGGAAGAAAAAATTGGATCCATTTTTCAGAAAACGGCATTTCAGTGTTTCTGAAAATGCGAAATTTTGAGCTCAATTTTGAGTTTTCGAGAAACTTTATTTGGCATTATTTAATATATTTATAATATAATTGCATTCATTAATATAATAATGTAAATAAATTGTCTCTAATGTATGTATTACCGACGTGAGACACGAGTCAAAAAATTACATTTTTGTAATTTTTGATGAAACGAAAGAATAGGGTTTGTTTGATCCTACAAAAAAAAATTGAAAGAAAAAAATTGAAGCCGTCTGAGAAAATATTGTTTTTGTTATTTTTTAAAATTGCAAATATTGCACGCACTATTACACGATAATTACTAAAAATTTTCAAAAATGTCTACATGACCTTAATGAAAGAACTATTTCTGGACAACAAATTTCATTTGAAGGAAAAATCTGTGTCTACGAGTTTATAGTTTTAGGGAGACACAAATTCCAACTTTTGCAATTTTCGAAAATTCAGAGTAAACCGTGAAAATCGGACCTATGCCACCTTTATAAGTGTGTTTTAATTCTTAGAAGAAACTTTTCAAAAAATTAAGTCCGTTTTCGAGAAAATTTTGAAATGTCCGGAGAGCTTCATGTAATGTACCCGCAAATTTAAAATTTTTTCTCCACCTTTCAACTACAGCCAGAGCAACAGAATTCCTCAATTTAAAAATTATCATACGAATGATTTAGGAGCTTGTAATTATCAGTCGGGGTCGACCGACCGACCGACCGACCGATCGACCGACCGACCGACCGACCGACCGACCGACCGACCGACCGACCGACCGACCGACCGACCGACCGACCGACCGACCGACCGACCGACCGACCGGACGGATTTCGGATTGTGGTACGGACGAACGGAATGATTTCGGATTGTGGTAAAAAATATCGATGTTTAAAAAACACGTGTGTGTGTGTGTGTGAGAGAGAGAGAGAGAGAGAGAGAGAGAGAGCGTGAGAGCGAGAGAGAGCGTGAAAACGAGAGAGCGAGTGCTAGAGCGAGAGTGCGAAAGAGAGCGAGTGCGAGAGCGAGAGCGAGTGCGAGAGCGAGTGCGAGTGCGAGAGCGAGTGCGAGAGCGAGTGCGAGTGCGAGAGCGAGAGCGATCATTCTCAACACGCGAAACTGCAGCCATGTTTATTTATGTCACCTCAGTGTTTTGTTTACTTTGCGGTTCGCGAACCTCAAAGTGTAACTTTGCAACGCAATTAGTGATTTCCACGCTACTGTGCCGGGAACATTGTGCGCCTCCGCATTCATCATGCGTCGTAGGGGGCCTTGGAAGCAAATGGCCGGGAAGCACGCGCTGCGCGAGGCGTTCTTGGGGCGGCGGCGCGGCCGGTGGCAGCGGCGGCCGTTCCGGCGCGAGTGCGGAACGGGGCCACGGCCGCCCGCCCGAAATCGCTCCGCCGCCGCCGCCAATCTTCAATGCTCGGGTCGGCAACCTTGTTCCGGCCGGGCTAAAGGCCAAGATTATAAGCAGCTGGCGTGCGGATGTGATTGTGTTATGGCGCTTTTTTGGTTTTAGTAGCAGTAGTTGTAGAAGTTGAGATTTATGTATGGTCCCTTGTTTTAAACTATCATTTTTTTAAATATTATAAATCAAACAATTGTTAACATTCTTTAATTATCTTTTTAGACACCGTTTCGAGACCGCGAGTCATCTTCGGATCATCCAAAATTCTACAATTTAAAAGAAATTAATTATAACTTTGGTAATTTTTGTAAGATGATTTTAATTTTATTAAATATAAACCAAATTTTAATTGATTTCTTATAATATTGTAGAATTTTGGATGATCAGAAGATAGGAGTAAATGCAGGCACTCGAAATCTTGTCTAACAAAATAATAAAAGACAATATTAATTAATGATTGATTTGGAATATTTTTTTATTCAAATTATTGTCTAAAACAATAATCTAATATCATATTAACAAACAATAAAAAATGTATAAATTAATTTGTTATTGTTTTCGTTTTGTCGACTGTTGATTGTGCGCCTGTTGATTATGCGCAGCAGTCATCTGAATCACCCCATCACAAATCCAGTGTCCACCAACGACTCTAAATCAACATTCAAGCCAGACGCGAGAACAAGCTCGTAAAAAGTTCTTGTGAGGCGAGGCGTTTAAGACTGTCAACCGCTAACAAGTCTGTTGTAATTACTCTTCATTGCAATTGCAAAACCTCACTCTAAACACTCTATCGTCAGCCATTTTTAAAAAAAGGTCTCTGTTGCTCCTCCTCGTGCCTTAAACGGGAATGACTCTCCCATCTTCTCCAACTGTTTGCTCCGTGAAGGAGGCAAACTCCGCGCCGATGCGGCCTTGGTTGTAGCGCCAAACGTCGCCCTTCCCCCTCGATCGATTCACGTGGCCCACTTCGCTCGACCTCACACGCTCACCTGAGGGATGGGCGACGGGCAACATCGCGAGGAGACGCCCGGATTCCAGCGGCCGCGGCAAGGCTCTTCGGAACCGCGAGCGAACATTCCCAGATCGATGGGCGCGAAAGAACACACCCCTCTCCTCCCTCCACAGCCAGCACTGTTTCAAGCGTCTTTAAGCCGAACAGCTAATAACTAAATGAGACTGTCATTTGTTATAGGCCCTGTGTCGTTAAATACTTTTCCTAATTCCGCTGGCTTGTAAGAAAAATTGACGTAAATAAGAAATATCTTGCCTTGGAATAGCAGTACTCATCGCCTTTTTTAACTACGGCTCGTTTATTTTAATCGTTATTTTAATCGTAACGGACAGCGGATCTTTAAATCCTTAACGGACGCTAGCCATTTAGAGTGCCTTTTAATTCCTCTGCCTGCTTACATTAAGTCGATATAAACAGTACAGTATTACGACAAATATTAAACAATAATTTTTTAGTTATTGAACATTTCGAAAAATGATTTTCTTAACGGTTAATAATATATACATAACTCATTTGTTTCTGAGAATTAAGGAAATTAATTAGTTAGATTACCATACATATTATAAGAGCACAATTACTGCACGAGTTGAATATGAATTACTTAGACCCCACAAATTCGTAAACCTTAATTCACTTCAATTATTTTTCTCAATTTTGCACGACCTTTGATTTGCTTTGAGGAACATCTCGAAAAAGATCGCTGTTGGAACAACATACCTGTGTGTGAATGCACTAAACATTGATTTTGAACAATTACAATTATACATAACCAACATTACTGTATAATTACGATCAATATTCATTTACAAATAGAATATAACGTAAATGGTTATGTTTATAACGCAAGTTATCTGAAAATGCTTTCGTCGTTCTTACGTCTCAAATTGTCAACGTGTGTTGTTTGAACTCTTATAACAAACGGCATTTCGTGAACGAACCAGCCAACAATTTCGAGTCTCACGAGTGCAATATTTTCTATTTTGAATGAGAGAGTAAATAGGATTGAGTGGCCTTTGCGGCCTCTTCCTGCGCGAGTGGGCCCTGGGCAGGGGATGGGCCCGGCCCGCGCGCCCACGAAGCTTCGTCCCTCCTCCCATGCTACGAGGGCGGGCGAGTTGCAGCTGCCGCTGGGCTTATTTGGGCGGCCCGTGGGGATGTGGTCAAGCCGTTCTCCTTCCAACTCTGGAGCCCGGGCTTCAAATACACATCGATCCATGTGGAATTTATGAAGGACAATACGCGTTCTCCCGGTTCTCTTGCCTCTTATTACACAATTGCTTCATCATCCAAATCATATCACTATCATCATCATCCATCTATCAAAATCGTTCCTTGCAGGTGCACAAAAAAACTAATTTATGTTCACGTGACCAGTATCATTGTCTTCTCCGTCCTAGACTATTTTTTATTGATTATTTTAAATATCAGATTTCATGAACTTTCCTTTTTTGAGTTTTGGAAGCCCCAGTTCCCCGCCCGAGAGAAGGGGCCTCGACGAAGGTTGTCACTCCCATCGAACCTTAAAAGGTCTCCGGTGCGGGTGCGTTTGGGGCAAAAAACTATCCGAGAAGAATGGTCGCGGTTAGAAACTGCGTCTGTCCATGACCTAATGCAAACGCGGAAAAAAAGATACGAACTGCTGCTTTGAAATTAATGAGTGGTCCGTGAACCAGCTTTCCAACTCGTCTGTATCCTGACAAAACAGAGAGTCTTTTGATCACGTACCTTTCCATGCACGTTGAAAATAGTTAAATATGTTTCTTCTTTCTTCGATTCTGAAAACTGAGGCAAACTGAGGTGAAAGGTCTTGGCAGACAACTGGAACCAGATAACTGTGTATGTGTATGTGTGGGTGTATATATGTGTGTGTGTCTGTGTGTGTGCGCGCGCGCCCAAGATTGCGTTCGTGCGTGTATACGAAGGTAATTCCACGAGTTTTCATTAATTGTTTTAAGTGGAAAAAATGGTAATATTTACTTTTCATCTTTCATGAATCAATGACGTTGCAGACTGCTTTGGGCGCTCTAAGAATTCCTCCATTTATCCTCATCTTTGGAGCTTGTCTATCACATTCTCACAAACAGTAGTTCTAAAACAGATTCTAAGGAATTCGTTCGAAACTCCTGCTTTTCGAACCACCCTTTCACAACTTTTCTTTCCCATGCTCTAATGCTTGATTACTACCACAATCAGCTCATTTGCGTAATGAGGTAATTAGAAGTAGGACCAACTTACTTCTCTTTGTTTTTATGCTCATGATTTTTACTGCAGTTAGTGCTTTAAGCACGGGAGACCAGTCTAATACATTTGCGGGACCAAGTGTTTACTCAGCACAATCGGGCAACGTCCGCACACATCACAAACAAAAACAAACTAGTGGTGCTTCAGAATAGCAGTGACTTTCTCCTACTACTTAGTTTTGTAATTTCTTTTACAAAATTTCACCAAAATTTCACATTTTTTGTAATATTTACGAAAATTTGACAAAATATTACAAGACAAAATAGTTAGGGAACTTTTCAATTAATGCGATGATTTACTTTTCTTTTTGCGCAATAGATATTTTTATTGCGGGTGTGATTAAAAAGCATCTACATTTCTCAGTATTGTTTGCAATTTTTCAGGCCCAACATATCGTAATCCAAATCAGTCTATCGGGATATCGGAGAGAATTTAACTCATTTTCATTGTGGAGATTTTCGGGAGGAAATGTTCTATGGAGTTTGAGATTTAGCCATTTTTAGTTCCCGTTTACCTAAAAACGTATGGATGTTTGAAAAAACATCATTAGAGATACTTCAAAGCTTATTGTTAACAAACGTGTTAAACAATGAAATATATCAATAATGCAAATTTTAACGACATTTATCATTTAATGATTAACTATGGTAAATACGAGATTCTATTACCCTCATGACATCGGAACTAATGTCTCACATCCAACATACCATTCATTCCCATGGTGGACTATTCAAAGCGCTTCCTGTGCCCCCAAAACAAAAAAAGCACAAAATTAGATGATGTTTTCTAAAAGTACAATAGTTCAAACAAATTACCATCTAATATACAATTCTGAGGAAACTGGATGTAGCGCTACAAAAGCTTCCATGCACTTCACATTAAACAATCCAATTTTTATAACCATTGTTTATTTCTTTTAGCAAATCCCTTTCAACATTACCTAACAATAAATAAATGAATTCACTCCAATAACTCGCCAAATATTTCGCTATAAAGGCACATGAAAATTGTCTGTCCTTTCTTAGGTTCGTACTGTGACATACCAATATGTGGGAACTTGTATTGCGTCACATTGTAAACAGGGCGAATTGTAAGGATAGACACTTGTAAATATGGCGGCATAGCAACGGTAGACGAGTTGTTGTCAAGGTCAACAAACTTCATTGCTTTGAACCACGGGGCGCGGTTAGTTGACAAAGTAAACTGTTTGGGGATTGGCCGAGAAAGCAATGTCAGTCTGGAGCGCAGCTAGTTGAATTTATAAGTAATCGAGGGATTGGTTAGGCATGGAATTTTTTTTAACAAGAAACGTAGAAAGATAAACCGAGTTTTGAAGGGCTGAAAGAGGGGAATATGGAGGCATTCCGACTTACGTCGTGGTGCTGCGCGGATCATGTGTAGACAATTAATGTTGGGAGTTTGGGAATTGTGAACATCTACAATTGTCGGACTTAGAATACTGATGTAATGTGCGGAAATTGGAACTTGGAAATATTTCGAGTGCAGCAGCTAGAATTGTGAACTTACTTGAATTTGTCGGCAACAGGACTGGGAGTATTTGATGCAGATTGTCGTGAGGGGGGAGGGGACGAAGGATGGATGGGTCTGGCACCACGTGCGGGGAAGTGGTTGGACGGTAGGAGCAGAAGGTGCTCTCTGGGCCGTTCCGTATTCTCTTTTGGCTTAAGGCGGATGAGAGGGAGCAAATACGAACAGGGATGACCCCAGTCATGGCAAACAGCAGTTTATTGAGGTGGTTCACTTAATACACCTGACAGGCACGTGACGTAGCCCAGCCTCGCCAAGGGCTGTTCTCCGGAAGAGACACCTTGCAGAGGCCATCAGACGACACACGAATGCACAACGGACAGGGGAGAGGGCGGGAAGCTGCTAGCAGGACCCCGGAAGGTCGATCTGAACTAGCGTGGTGGAGGAGGTCGGCAGGGCCAGTTAGGGCCGATCTGAACCGACTAGGGGTGAAGGGAGGTCGGCAGGGCCAGTTTGGGCCGATCTGAACCGACTGAGGAGTGGAAGGTTCGTGCACACGGGCGACTAGCTCACGAGTAGCATTCGTCCCCCGCTCAGCGGAGGTCAAGCTGGCCTTTTCTGCTGAGACGCTCTTTCCGAGGCAGAGCTACGCAACATGCTTACGCAGGGGCCAGCTGTCTGCGGCCACGCGACAGTTTGCTGAACTTTAATATTTTAATTATACGCGTAGAAAGAACTGGGAACTTTTAAAAGGAAAATTAATTAAGTCTTATCAACTTATGAGGTGGTGAGGATCGGTGACTTGAGTACACTTGTGCCAGAACGGAAGAAAAGAATATGGTATTTGGACCTGGAGCCATCGACACCGGGAAAGATTGAAAATGGTTCTACGCGGCGACATCGGTCGAGAGCGCGCGAAGACGGGTACTGCAATATAAGGTTTGAGACTGGTCATGACCGAAAGTTTTGTATTGTTACCAATGAACATTGAATAAACTTACAAGTTTCTGTGAATAGAAAAGATGATTTTCATTTAGCCAATTCCAGCAAATGAGTAGCTAGAAATGTATATTTGCTTTTCAGATTCCTCGGCCACTCTGTACTGATGGCAGATCGAATAATCGGCTATTAGTAGTCAATAGCGATTATTTCTTATAAGACTCATCGACCCAGTTAGCCGGATATTAATTTAATGGAAATAGCAGTTGATGAGTAATTTTAATAATTCAATTAACGTAATCTTTTCCTGGCGTCCATATTCTTCTATAAATTTGGAACGGGTTACGTTGAATTTATATTTAATAACTGAACACATTAACACTTTTGCAAATTCATGAAGTATGATATAGCACAGAAGTTACAAATGATGCGAGAAAAGAAATGCTTTTGTAGCACCACTAGTTTATTATTGCACATATTTCACTAAATATTGCGCGAAAACTACAAATTTGTTTTAAAAATAGTATCCCTCATCTAAATGAAAGAACTAATGAAGGAGAAGAAACTTTATATGAAGGAAAAATCTCAATCTTCAATTTGGAATAGTAGAAAGACTAAATTCTATATTTTGTAGTTTTAGAAAATACAGAATTAACAATGAAAATCGGACTCATTCTTTATAAGTGAATTTGACTTTATTCTTATAAGAAACTAAAAACTAAAACTAATTTTACAAGAAACTAAAAAAAAAAATTGGAGACATTTTTGAAAAAAAATTAACTGTCACAGATGCATTATGTAAAGTGCCCTAAAATATATGTTTAAATTCTTCAGAATCGCAGAGCTTTCAGTGGGGGCACATCGATCAGGGTTTATTACGTTTAGAAAAAAATCCTTCTCTTAATTTACGCGGTAGTGTTGTTCACATATGACAGACAGACGGCCAGTAGAACAGGCAGACGGGTAGACAGACGGACAGCAAGACAAAGACAAACAGACAGACGGAGAGACTGACGGACGAACAGACAGACGCAAGGACAGGTAGACGGACAGACAGACGGGCAGACAGACAGACGGGCAGACAGACAGTCGGGCAGACAGACAGTCGGGCAGAGAGACAGACGGGCAGACTGACAGAGGGGCAGACTGACAGACGGGCAGATACACACACGGGCAGACAGACAGACGGGCACACAGAGAGACGGGCAGACAGAAAAACAGACGGACAGACAGACAAACAGACGGACAGACAGACAAACAGACGGACAGACAGACAAACAGACGGACAGACAGACAAACAGACGGACAGACAGACAAACAGACGGACAGACAGACAAACAGACGGACAGACAGACAAACAGACGGACAGACAGACAAACAGACGGGACAGACAAAAAGACAAACAGACAAACAGAAGGACAGAGAGAAACAGACGGACAAACAGACGGGCAGAGAGACAAACAGACGGGAAGACGGACAGACGGGCAGACAGGCAGACAGTCGGGCAGACAGACAGGCAGAGGCGGACAGACAGGCGGGCAGTCGGGCGGGCAGACAGACAGACAGGCGAGCAGACAGGCAGACAGACGGGCAGACGGACGGACAGGGGACGGACAGACGGACGGATAGACAGACGGACGGACGAACGGACGGACGAACAGACAGACGGACAGACGCACGGACAGACGCACGGACAGACGCTCGGACAAACGCACGGACAGACGCACGGACAGACGGACGGACAGACGGACGGACAGACGGACGGACAGACGGACGGACAGACGGACGGACAGACGGACGGACAGACGGACGGACAGACGGACGGACAGACGGACGGACAGACGGACGGACAGACGGACGGACGGACGGACAGACGGACGGACAGACGGACGGACAGACGCGCGGACAGACGCGCGGACAGACGCGCGGACAGACGCGCGGACAGACGCACGGACAGACGCACGGACAGACCGGCAGACGGACGGACAGAAAGACGGACTGACAGAAAGACGGATTGACAGAATGACGGACTGACAGAATGACGGACTGACAGAATGACGGACTGACAGAATGACGGACTGACAGAATGACGGACTGACAGAATGACGGACTGACAGAATGACGGACTGACAGAATGACGGACTGACAGAAGGACGGACTGACAGAATGACGGACTGACAGAATGACGGACTGACAGAATGACGGACTGACAGAATGACGGACTGACAGAATGACGGACTGACAGAATGACGGACTGACAGAATGACGGACTGACAGAAAGACGGACTGACAGACGGACTGAGAACAGACGGGCAGACAGACGGACGGACGGAAAGACAGACGGACTGACAGAGAGACGGACAGAAGAACAGCTTTCGGATCAGTAATCCGAATCCTCCATGGTTAACCGTGCTGTATTGTCCGAAACTTTCATTCGCGTATTTTGTTGTGAGCAATAGCACAATCCATTTCGTGTAATTGGGGATTTCCAGTAAGTACCGCAGAATGTAGTAAATCGAAAATTATTCAGAGAAGTAAATATCATTCCTCAGAAAAAAATTCAGAGGGTCGTAAACGAAGCGTTGGGCATAAATGGGTCTTATCTCACAGCAAGATTAAAACGACCCCGTGTGTGCTTCGGAAGCTTTTGCCGAATCTACTCTCCATCCTGTTATTAGCGAACGCACCTGCGAGGACTCCGCGAGCGCCTTCCGGCTGACCCCAATGCATAGCATTGGCCGGCGCCCGCCGCTTCCGCTGCCAGCGCCATCTGCCCACCGCGGAGGTCACGCCCCCTCCTTTCAACGCTTCTGCGCACGCCCGCAGCAGTGTTAGAATAGCAATTTATTATTCGAAATGAAAAAGAGAAACTTCGTCTACGAGAGGTATGAACGCATATGCACGATTGGAACAAGTGAGGTATCTTTCTCGAGTAGATAAAGTATCTTTATCGTCGTGTATAATATTTTATTTTATTCTAATTTCTAGTAGAGTATAAAATAAAAAAAAAACTGTTACGTTATGAGAAATTGTTCATTGCGCCGCCGCTAGGAGCGCGTGCGTCTTAACTGTGGTGATCATGTATATAATAGTATACATAATATAGTCCGCATGTATGGGTCGTTATTCTCGTGGCACAGTGGCGCGAAGTGTATTACTGTTTGTATAATATTCTCTACCCAAGTAAGC
Source organism: Teleogryllus occipitalis (assembly GCA_011170035.1). NCBI lineage: Eukaryota > Metazoa > Arthropoda > Insecta > Orthoptera > Gryllidae > Teleogryllus > Teleogryllus occipitalis. The sequence goes on along the minus strand of BLKR01003080.1, from coordinate 133,955 downwards.
CCATGTGAAGGAGAAATAAACTCTGCAACATCGGCAAACTGAGATAATAATTTTCAGACCAAAACCCATATTTTATCATCCCTAGGAGATAAAGTGGTACTGTAGCTGCACGTTATAGATTATGAACCGTTTACCCTTATAATTAAAATAAATTATTTTTAAGCTGAAATTCTTGGTCAATTGTATTGAAGATTCGTGTAGCAGTTCTTTATGTTTGTGTGGCGACCCGTCCGTCCATGACTTCGACGGGATGTCGTGGAGTCCGTCCCGTCCATGACGAGCGATTATGACGTGTTGCCCCGGAAATAAATAGAAAATAATAAGCGGAATAATAAGCTGGGTGGTTAGAGTAAGCTCAGACTTCTCCGGACAATTTTATGTTAATCGATTGTATTAGATCAAGTGCTGCAATATATTCGATTGTTATTATTCCTCGTGAATAAATTTCTTCCATTCGAGAAAGAAGAATCAATTAAGAAGCGAAGCAGACCCAGAACAAGGCATCGCTCCCCTCAGTTTGCCCCGATTTCACTTAGAATATGGTCAAAGAATCTCACATTTCTATCATTTTTATTTCGTCTTGAGAAACAACTCAATTTAGGGAAAGAAGAACACGAAGGAAAACACAAAGGTATATAAGAATTAGTGGTGCTACCGAATGGCAGACTTTCTCGTAGTAAAGTTTTCTAATTTCCTTGGTATGGACTGGCTTTACGATCTTGCCCCATCCTCTTGCCAGCTGCCATCTATCGTCGCCAAAAGTACCTTTTTTCACAATGTCTCAACTTTTCAGTTTCTTAATTGTAGAACCGAAATTTTACTCAAAGAATATTAAAGAAGAGTAAAACCTCGTTCTAAATAGCAATTTTCATTGAAAAATTTGAATCCGTGCTTAAGAAAATGGCGTTTAGCGTTTCTGTAAATGTGTAATTTGAAGATCTTTTTCAGAGGAATCTATTGAGTTTTCGAAAAACTTCATTTAACGTAATTTGAAGCACTTCCTCTTGCAAATGCATATTATATATATATATATATATATATATATATATATATATATATATATATATATATATATATATATAAATCGATAGAAATGTGCAAATTAACGGCGTGAGTGATATTAAAAAAATACATTTGTGTAATTATTCAAAAAACAAAAGAATTCACCAAAATGAACTTTACGTCATATTAAATAGTGCAATGAGCACTATTGGAAAAGTTTGAAGAAAAAATTTGGAGTAATTTTTGAGAAAATGGCGTTTGAGCGTTTCTGAGAATGTGGAATTTTGAGCTAATTTTCACAGAAAACTGTTGTGCTTTTGAGAAACTTTATTTAATATTATTTAAAGTACATGTACTCATAAATATAATACTGCGGAGAAATCGCCTCTAAAGTAAGTATTACCGACGTGAGAGACAAGTCAAAAAAAGTTTTGTATTTTTGAAAAAACAAAAGAATAGAGCAATATGGCGTTTATGTCATCGGATAGGATACATTTGGCACTACACATACCAAACTTTTAAAGAAAAAATTTGCAGCCGTTTTTGAGAAAATTTTGAAAATGACTGGGGTCTTCATGTAAAGTACCTCCAAATTTTAAAGAATGTTTTCAAAATCTTCATGTTTCAACTAGAGCCAGATGGACAATTTCTTCAATTAAAAAAAAATCTATGTGTGGTTTAGGTGCTACTAGTGTTCACGGACGGACGTTTTGAAAGAAACACTTTTTCGATATAAGGGGACCGACCCCAAAACGTGTATTTCCGTTGAAATCGATTTTCATTTCGTAGCATTACATAACTTTCTTTATGCTGTGTATATTCCTCCGTATTTACGTACGTATATACCAAAAAGTAAAAATCAAATATAAAAACTTATAAATTGCAAATTGTTGGAGCGTACTCATATAGTGGTATTGCCTGCCTGAACCTGAACTTGGTATCAGAATAAAAATTAGATATAATAATAGGAATTATTCTGAGTCAAATATTTTCTGTAAAGTTTCTACAGAGAATATTATTGTAACTTGCGATACATCATTTTAATGAATAGTATCATTATAAATTTCGAAAATAAATGCTTAATTTCGCTGTAATAAATATGGACGCGCGTTTGTGAAAACACGACCCTCGTAAAAAGAAAATTTCTAAACGGCTCATTATTTTTGGATTATTCTACACCTAATGTCTCGACATTAGGGCCTTTTGGCAGCGCCTGGTCTGTCTCTATTAGCATAACACATTATCTTTCCGGGAATCATAAGAAGCACAATTATTAATTTTGACATTTTGATAAAATGCATTTAAAATCAATTTTGAAAATATTATTTTCAAGTCTTAGGAAACCTAAAATGGGATATTTTCTAAATGAATTACATTCAAACTTATCTTTCAACTCAAAGTCAACATTGACCCACGTGTAAATCAGGAATTACATCATTTCTCAACTGAAATAGCACTTCAAACAAACATGAGATGGAGGGCGGAAGGAATGGGACGAGTGTGTGTGTGTGTGAGAGAGAGAGAGAGAGAGAGAGAGAGAGAGAGAGAGAGGAGAAAGAATGAGAAAGAGAGAGCGTACGCGCGACGTTCTAAAGAGAGAGGGTGACGTCAAGTGTTACCATAGCAGGTGACGTCAGCTCTCCTTTTCGCTGTGCATTTGCCTGCCCTCGCGGCGCGGCGCGGCGCGCGCGCCATCCCCTCCCTGCGACCTTGCCGCCCGCCCGCCCGCCCGGCCGCGCCAAGTGCGAAGCGCCGCGCGCAGCCGCGCACAGCGGCAGTGCGTGCACAGCAGCGTCGCCGTGAGCAGAGCCCTCCGTTCGCTACGCGCCCAGCGCCACACCGGCCACAGGTAACGAGGTCACTGAGACAGACACGGATTTAAAAAATGAAAAAGGTCGATGCGAAAAACAACAACAGCAAAGAACACTAACAAGTGTTGACATAATTTAAATTGTCAAAAATTCAACATTTTCCAAATATCTAAGTGTAATAACCATTTTCTATTTATTAAAAAAATTACAATATATTCCATGTACTGTGTTCTCAATGCGAATCGTTTCGTCTAATAGTCTGGAACTCCAGGCAGCTGCCTAGGTTGTTTTGATACAACTTACTGTGTTTGCTGTTTCGCTTGTTGGCGATGTGGTGGTGGTGGAAGCCGTAGCCGCTAATCCAAACGACCACTAATATAATACGGACAGCGCGCGCCACGCAAATGAGAGTATTTGCTCCGACCTTTGCAATCGCAAACTTCATTATGTGATCGCGCTGTGCTTGTATACAAATAGGGACGAATTTTTCGCTCCTTTCTGCTCACTCCGATTCTACCAGCCGTATAGTTGTGTGCTATAATAATGTCGTTAAACCACCGCCATAAATCACTCAATTTTAGGGGGAAAATTGCTTTTTTAAATAGCAGTTAAGAAAAAGATTGTACTGCGATTTTCTTTTGAAACATGTGCATTATTCACAAGTATCTTCCTGAAGACTGGTTATTCTGCTGCCAATGGAGGGAGTGAAGGGGGCGTGTAGAGAGAGGCAGCGTCTTCTACCGAGGGGGGGAGGGATCGGGGCTCAGTTGGCCTCGCGGATTACGCCTCTGCAGCGGTAGTATAATTGGTGTAGGAGTACCCGGTCGAATTGCGGACGCATGAACAGTGACGTGTGTCGGAGGAGGTGCAGGGTTGAATTCGATAAGCAGACAAAGCACTGCTCACAAAGTGCTCCTGGCTGTTCGTGTCGCCGCTTCGAAGGCTGTGATGCCGACGTTTTGACCATCTTGTACTCGTTGGGTTTTCTTCGGGGCTGGCCTGCCCTTGAGGGCAAGGCTGTTCTGAGGAAGACCACGACCAAAGGATCGAAACGTCAACAAATAGACATTACATAAACATTATAGACTTTTATGCGGCGTCGCCCGAACAGCACGATCACTTGCAAGACTCTGGTCGCAGAAGCCTACGGCTTCTCCATAGCGCGGCTTACGATCCCTGTTACATAGGGACCCGAATTATTTATTTATTTTTTAGCAAAATTGTATATTGGTTCAAAGATATATAAAAATATTTTTTAATCTAATTCACAATAGGACAAATAATGCATTGAACTCACGTTTTAAAATATAGAGAATGCTTTTAAAAAAACCTTTGCGATATACAAACGAAAACAATTTTCAATTATATTTAAATGTACATATTGTATTCATCATGCTAATACTATTAAATTTGAAAATGGCAAAAGTAATTGTTTTGTTTTCGTTATAATGTCGATTACTTGCGGAAAACATTTCAATTTTCTTAAGGGGCTCTATAGTGTGGTGCGCGAGTCACGTGTGTGCGTGGGATTCGGGGGAGGGCCGCCGCGTGTCCCAGTGCACTCGTCACCCCACGAGCCGCCGCTCGCTGCGCTGCTGGACAAACGGCTCAGTGGCCCACGCGCGTTGCGTTGACGCGCGTCGTAGACTAACACTATCGTCTGCGGAGCGCTCGTGAGCCGTTTCGCATAAGATCCCGGGTTAATCAACGACGCACGTCAACGCAGCGCTCGTGTGTTACAGGCCTCACGCCACACACTTTCAGTCTGCCTCTGCAAAGGCGCGTGGGCGTTCTAATTCTGAGCCACATATGCCATCGGTTGCTTGACCAAAACGAAAGCTTGGCTCAATGATAAATAATTTAAAGATTAAATATTTCCGCTCTAGTAAAAAATGGCATATTTCCATATTGAAAATTGTGATTATTTTAAAAATTTATACTAATATTGCAATTAGAGTAAAACAGAATTCCCTTTGGTAATTAAAAATTCCCGCACGGGCCACGTGGTCCGCGAGTACTTGTTCACTGCACTGTTAGGAAATTGTTCCACCCTTCTCTTGGCAGATAGTAATTTCCTACTTTGTTTAATGAATCGTTGTCAATAAAACTCTTATCGCACCAAGCAATCACACTTTTCAATCTAGTTATAATTCCGTGCATGAAGAATATATTGGTCGGCGTTATTGTTCCATGTGTTGGATACAAACATAAAACGACATGTTTCTAAGTAGGTATTATGATGCACACTAAAGGTATCCTGATAAAATAACGGAATATAAAATTTTAGAGCTATCAAAGAAGGCATTACGTGATTATTAAATTTGAAATGAACGAGACCTACGATACGACGCAAAACAATCATTATAGAGCACGATTTCATTTTGATTACGAGGGATGTTGTTTTCGATCATCATTAAACTTATAGACTGTTTCGATACAATGCACATCCCTCTAAACATATGCGTGGGCATCAGATCCCAGTCAGGATTCGAAAAAATATATTTCGCAGTAAAAAATATAAATTATTGGTCACTGCTGTTTTTATTGATAAAAAATATAATATGGGAGTAGAAATGCTGTTAGATTAAAGTGAGAACTTTGTGTAGCATTAATTTTTTGATGAGTCTCATTTAGCATTGGCTTCTTCGTTCTACAAGTTTTCAAATTAATCAAAATATTGAGGTAAAATGCACTACATTACAACAAACAAGTCCTTTGCGAACGATATGAATCTCGTGACTAAAAAACGGAAAACAATATTTGGCAACTTGTTTGGACAGAGCGTGAGAAACGGGAAGCAGTGTGGGAAGGGTCCGATAAATCCGATTTCGGTAAAGAGGGCTGCTGCCACCAGTGGTGGGATTCAGGGGGGGGGGGGGAAGAGGGGGCAAAGCCCCCACCCCACCCCAATGTTGCACTCCCACCACAATGTTGGGCCAAATTTAAAAAAAAAATATTTATACATTTCATTTCGCCGATCTTCAAATTAATATTATAAAAGATTTCCTTTTTCTGTATTTTGAGAAGAAATTTAATAATAATTAAGCGAACAATAATTTTATTAATCTGAGCAAATAACATGCATTGGTAAAGTGGTGAACTTAAGTTCAGTATTATAAAACGCGCAGGATAATGTAAAGCGGTACTGTGAATATCCAGTATCAATAAATCATCTTTCAAATATATTTTGTTTTTAGTTTGCCTAAAATCATGATCCATGACTCTCGAATTAACTCTCAATAAGAGTGTTGCCATTTATTAGACACATATGATACATGGTACTCAAATTTCAATGTATAAAACAAAATCCAAGTAGCTACAATATAATATTATATTTATATACTTATGCTATATTTATAAGTTATCCATCTTGTGAGCAATACAGATTATTAAAAAGTAAATTGTTTAATACAAACATAGCTCATACTGCTTTTCGTACATTTTTGTTAAAATTAATATTATTTAAACAAAGATAATTTAAATTATTTTTTATAAAACTGTAATTTTATTTCTTTATAAAAAATACTTGCCCCCCAAATTTGCCCCCTCCCCATAAAAGATCCGAAATCCCGCCACTGATAACGAACTTCCTCGAAGCAATGAAGCTCTCATATTACTTTTATAAAAGTAATTTACTAGCTTTTGTAGACTTAATTGTAATCGCATTGATATTTCTCATATTTGAAAAACATCCTTAAAAAATTATAGTAAACAGTGTGAATACTATTAGTTTCATTATATATAGCTCTGAGGCACGAGTACATTCGAACAAATTTTAGCAGTCGAATGTTGCTAATGCTAATGCTTGCGGGTGGGCCCTCGCGCGGGTCCTGGATCCGCCACTGTCTTCCGAGGGGTCCTCTACTCTACGGAGGGGAGTCCCCCTCCTACCGATGTGACCTTACGCCGAAAGTACATAGACCCGGACCCAGGCGCAATTAGACGTTATTTCACTTCGTACGTTTCAAGAACGAGTAAATCGTGAAAAATATCAATTATTTATTTTTTAAATTAAAAATGTCTAAAATCTGCAATGTAAAACCAATTGCTTGAAGTTTCAGAGCGAGGGCGATCTGAGCAGCGCAAGATGCCGAAGGTGAAATCGGAGAAGCGCAGCGAGGTGTCCGCGGCGCCGTACGAGTCGCCGGTGAAGAACGGCGCCGCCAACGGCGACAATGGGCACGCGGAGGAGGAGAAGGGCACAGTGGGCACCGTGCCCACGGCGGGCTTCCGCGACGCCGGCCGCGCGCGCCTCACCCTCGACCAGCTGCGCGAGCGAGACTCCGCCTACCAGTACCAGGTACCCTTTCAGGACCAAGCTTCTTATGTGTTGCGTTGGTATTTTATTAAGTTTGGCTGTGAATCCCTGGGCTTGCGATGATGAAAATCCTCGAAAGCAGGCTGTAGAATTATCGTTATCGTACCAGCACCAGCTTCCGCACCTGTCAGTGCGAGACAATATTTCACGCTAAAAAGAACGAAAATAATAATAATATATATATATATATAAATATATATATATATATATATATATATATATATATATATATATATATATATATATATATATATATATATATATATATATATAATGTATTTGGCGTTATTGGGTCGGTAGTCCGACTTCTCCGGCCAGCAACCGGTGTCCCTCTTGCCAGGGTCTTTAGAATTAAATTCCCACTAGTGAGAACCCGTCAAAATTTGACGGAGAGATCTGAGATAAATGTTAAATACTGTACCCAGACTAATATTCACAATATGTTGCATTGTTTGGATCTTCAGGGTACAACGAAGATATTCTGTGATGTAGAGTTCCCAAAATTTTGAACACGTATGGCCCATGACCAGGTGGCAATGTAATATCGGCACCAAATGACACAAAAGAAAGAGCACTATTATACTGACGGTTATTATTTCTAAAGTTTTTTGATGTGTCATCATCTCCTGTAAGCAACTGTTTGATTTCTTCTGGCATATTTCTCGAAGGTAAACTTATTTTCCCATTTAAGCAACACAGAATGAACTGGTTTGCAGAATTTCTCTCACATGGGAAGTACAAATCAGAACAAAACTGACATTTCATTGACAATGAACCAACAGAAAACGAAATGACCTCACTATCACGACACCTACGCTGACTTCCTCTTTCCCTGCGTCCAGTTAATGTACGTTTGCGTCTTTTGGCGCGCGTGGGCAAGGGATTCGAAATTCGACATAACCTGTGAACAACTTCACTACTTCAGTACAAGCAAAACTCACTGTCCTAATGTTCTCTACAAAATACACCAAAAGCAAATACATGCAAACTGTCAACACCACAATGCAATTATTACACTGAAACAAAACCTTGGCGAATTGTAAATAAATCTCAACAATCAAATTAAAGCATCAAGCAGCGCCACCATGAAGCAGCCACTCTTTGGAAAAAACAATTGACTATTGCTAATCGTACTATTAAAGAATGATTTATTTAATTAATTTACACCATAAATGTTGCTGAATCAACAAAAACAATATGATAACACATCTAGGGATCACATTCTTTCATTTAAAGGAAAAAATACAATTGGTTTAGTAGAAGCTCTAAACGAAGCCACGGCAGAATACCTTATTTTTTTTAAATATATAGATGCTTGGGGGTAAGAGCGACATGAGGCGACATGAGGCGAACATGACGTATTCTCTTCACCGTAATTCGCAAGATCCGCCTGCTTGAGCTTCTCTTCGTCACACAGCTACAGAAACTGGGACGATTTTAAAGGAAAGCTACAATTAAATTTGTGCCTCGGCCTGGAATCGAATCCGGAGACCGTAGCACGGGAAGCTAGTACGCTGCCCATGAGCCATCCCTGAGGCATGATGATGATGATAATAAAAATAATGATGATAATAATGATGATGATAATAATGATAATGATAATAATAACAATAATAATAATCAGAAAAACCCGCCCTTCTATTAGGCAATACATTTAAAATAACTAAAAAAAAACTAAACAAAACAAGTTTTCAGATCTGTTGGAGCCTTTTGTACTACACAGATTGGCTTTTTCTTAGGAAAGTGACATCAAACTAAGATTCAACATGGAAATGCAACATGCAATTATTATCATGGGCCATGCTAAAGAGTAATACATTCTTGTACCACATTTGTGCTTATTAAATAGAAAAACATAATTGAATTACGGAGTGCAATTGACATCCGACTATATTGGTCAAGCACAATAGTGAAATGTTCTGAGAATTTTAATTTTTCCTGAGACATTGAAATAATGATGAATAAAATGAGAAATTTCACAAACTCGTAGGTGCTTGTGACTAATATGCATTGATAAATTTCATGTTATTGTAAAATAATTTAAATAAAATATGAAAAAATATAACTAGTTTACTCTGAACAAAAATTATGTTGGCAAGTGCAAGTATAAAAATTATGAGATTACTAATTCTGGGATAACTAAATTTCAGACTTATGTTTAGGGATGAAGAAGAGAGGAATTTCTCAAGTAATTAACAATTTAATTATGGAAGTGTGTTACTATTAAAAAATTGAATAGCCTATTGAAACAAGTCTTTAAGAATAGAATGTTAATTATATTAAGCCTATTGAAACACGTCTTAAGAATAGAATGTTAATTATATTAAGAACAAAGTAAATTGGTATATACTACATAATTTTATCCTTTTTGGTAGGTTGTAACCTCTCTGATGAGACGTGCTAAAACAATTCTCTCTCATACCAAGGACACAGAGAAAGTTGCCAACCTCACTGAAGCAATCAAGGTAAGCTTGTGTTTTTATCCTTAACCTGTGGACAATATATTCTAAAGTTTCATAATAGGTCTACTTACCTTGAACTGCATTATTCAACAGGTTTTTGATGATTGGGTTAATGATTATAAAGCACACAATCGATCTCGTGAAAATTTCAATTACCTGCCTCTGGAGTCAATGGAAGGTTATGAAGCATTAGCAGAGCGATATGGCATTAAGTCAGATAAACCAAATGAGAACTTTTTGCAGGTATGTATCTTTCACTATCACCAGAATTCCTTAAACTCTATTAAAGTAATTACTTTCAATAGTCTTCTAGATAAAGTAGCTATTTATACACCCAAAAGGCAGATGTACTGAATACAACGCAAAGTATAGTAAAAAGGCATTGAAAATATTGCTTAAGAAAATTAGCACCTAAACCCATGATTCAGCACACCCCAACTACTTTTTTGACCACATTTATCTGTTTGAATTCCAATGTTAGCTCAATACATTACATTATGCTTGTTCTTCACATGAAATAACACTGAATTTAAGTTACCATGGATAACTGCTGCTTAAATGTTAGCAAGACATCTTGGATTTTCACATTTCAAGTAGTTTCAATTCATAGGAAATGATCAAATACAGGAAGAAAAAAAAAATAACAACAATCCAAGTAGAACTCCACCTAGGTTTACAGTGGTTTCGAGATATTATTATAAGGGACTGTTTGGCCACAGCTGGTTACGTCCATGCACTCATTTTGTCAGTGCTTCCATTAACAGTTAGCTCTTTTGTAAATGGTTTCATCACTATTTCTTGCAATGTCATTGCCCTGCATGACGTTAATTTGTTTCTGAGTTCTAAAATGCCTTGTTTTATGAAGTTTGTTGCCACAATAAACATAATCAATCCAGGTGAAAAAGAAAATACAATAAAGTCACAATTCCAACAATCTAGTATTATTTTGTAACACTTATTCATTTAACAATTTTAACAAAATTACTTTTAGCAGCCTTCAAAGATTGATAAAATCAAGTTAGTTTTTTTATTGCATTATTCATTCTCACATAACAAAGTACAGTATTTCTAAGAATTTTCAAATACATTGCATTACCGGTGTATTCCACTATTCAACTATTAACATCACAATGCCTCACAGGTGTTCCGGGACCTCAAAGGAGACTCCCGTGCCTTGCGAACCACCAAAGTGCCAGGATCTGAAGAAAGTGAGGATGGAGAAACAATCACCTGGGACATTCAGCGTAACAGGCACCTCAAAGACATCAATGGGCGCATTCGGAAGGAGTACATCCCTCTCTTTGAAACTGATCAGCCTCTGCGAGGCCTCCCCAGTAAAGAACACACCCAGATGATTATGTGGGGATACAGCCCAGAACCCACAAAGATTAAGAAATGCATTCCACAAATTGCTGAAAAGCTTAAAGCTGAAAACTGAGAAGCTGCAAAAAGTGGAAGTCAATTACAATGCTAAATGTGTTCCTGTTTGAATTTTTTTTTCAGTCGCAAATGCAAAGTGTTTGTCAGCAGGAACTGATATCTATGGATGAAATAATTTGAATGTAAGTGTACATATGTATTTAGAAACTGAATTGAATGTAAATTAACAATGTAAGAACCAGATGAAAAGAATTGAAAATGTATTAGTGTTACAAGATATATAACGGTCCTTAGTAACCTAATCATTTGTTATGCACAATTAGTAACCTACATGTATTAACACGGGTGTTAGAATAAGATTTTTGTAATTCATTTTTTTTAATGTTTATTCATATATGTAAATTTAAGGATCACAACTTATTAAAGTATTTGTCACAAATTCGTGTAACTAAGAATTTGGAACTAAATACCACGTGAAAAGAATATTGTCCTGGTTTGTTGATCATATTATAAACTCTGATGTAGTGTTACTACTTTCCTAATATTAAATGAAAGAAAAAACACTGGAAACTAGAGGTTCCTCCCTACCTGCAAATATTAAAAGAACACATCAATGCAATGTGTAGGTCTAATATCACTATTTGATTTTGTAAACAGCTAAAATCTATTACAGTTCAAGTTTGAAATATGATTAACTGACACTTCAGTCAATGTTTGAGTAAACTGGAATGACCATGTCAGACATCTGGATGTCATTGACATTAGCCACAGGATATCAACTAAGTAAGGATATTGTCTGCGGTGGTCCAAATAATTTTTTTATGCACCTCCTACAATGAAAATTTATTAAAAAGAAAACTTTTGAGGTGGCTTAAAAAAATAGATATTAATCCATGTCCCCACTCAAGTTGAAGTTTAAATGGAGTTTAGCAAGTGTTGCGATTCTCAACAATTTTGCTTCAAGGAATGATTTTTATTGTCTATTAGGATCATGGAGTTGGAACGTTATACCAAAAAACAGCTCACAGCTGTCAAATCTTAATATTTTTCTTAAAATTACATTTTTGTTGAAATGTTCTTTCACAGTACCCGTGTGCAATTTTAGTGCTAAAACATTATTTTTTCACTTGAAACATATTTCAAACTTGACAGTTGTCAACCTTTCGCATATTGGTTTTTGAATTTAACCAATATTTCACTAATCATCACTAATAAATTTGGTTTTCAATATTTCTAAATAATAGATTGATTTTATCAATTCATTTTATTTATTGGTAGATGCCAATGTGTCAAAACGATAGTAATGATGTTTTCCCACTAAAATTACTCTCAAATCGTGAAACTACACACCATGTCTCTGTAACCGTAGTAATTTCACACCGGCAATCTGATTCTTGTGTGCCATTGTGTATTGTGAGGAATAGCAATCTGTTATTCCTCAACACCATTACATGCTTTACCTATACTAGCCTCATCGCATTGACTAAAGTGCACTTGGGTGATGAGAGATTGTGATGGAGCTGGAATCAACTAATTTACAAAGCGAACAACTATTTATGCATATTTTCTGGTTACTCAGGATCAACACCCAGCTCAGCACAGCATGCTCATTCTCGACTGTTTAACATGTGTGCAGTAGTTTCTAGTGTGAACCACGCACAGATGAATATAAAGATGTTTACAGTTCACAGGGTCATAATGCAATAGGAAGATGCAACCTATCATGAACAATAATGCAGTTTTAACAAGTACAACATATGTGTAACAATACAATATTTCTAGACAGCAAAACAAAAACTGTTAATTTAAGTATAAAACACAAAAATCATAACAAAATTATTTTTCACAAACTATAGTTTAATATTCTAATTTTTACAATAATCAATCACAAGAGTAATTGTATAGGTAACATTATGCATTCAAATACATGTACTGGTCAATAAGAGAAAATTAGCCAGTATGAACAACCATTATGTAAAATTCTGTATGCACTATTCATAGTAATTTTCATTGATAACACAGTAAGATTAATCCAAGTGTAAAGATTCTACAAGTACTTTACCCCACAATGAATTTAATGCCTGATCAACATTCTTGCAAGGTTCTTGATTACATTATACAATTAAATAAAAATCTACACTGTCCAATATAAAGCAACTTGTAAAGATGACATTTTAGCATTAAATTTTAGTACTTAAGAGGAAACAATATAAATACTTCAGGATACTGAAGGTGTACCAGGAGAGCCCACAACATCAATAATTTCTGAGACAACACGCTGGCGCACTGGTTCTGTGTCTTGGGTGCTGCTGGGTCCTTCTTCAACAGTTCCACCAGAGATTGAACCAGGCATAACCAGAGTCTTGCCTGGGTTCAGGGCCTCATACTGGTGGCGTAATGTCTGAAGATCGTAGTCACATGTAGCCAATGCCTGTTTCAACTCGTAAAGGAGCACCATGTCACTGCGCAACTCATTAAAATGTTGACAAATTTCTTCTGTGGGCATGGGCATTAGCTCTACTCCTAGTTCTGTAAGCATAGTCTCTATTGCTTTTATTTTCTTCTGTCCAACACTTGCAGGTAGTTTCATACGTTGAGATCTTACACTAACACCACTGTTCTTAAAATCTGGAAACTTTATACCAGCTGTTTCCACAGAATTACTCGAATCATTGCGTGGCCGTACCTGGTGTGGAAGCTTCTTTTTGTTAACTTTCTTGTCTGGACGACGAGGATCAGCCTGGCTATCTGCTGCAGTTATGAGCTTTTGCAAATCTTGCTGCTTCTTTTCACGTTCCTTCTTCCTAGCTTCAATCTTTCGTAATTCGCTCAGTAATGTCTGTTCTTCCTCTACTTGTTCAGGTGTGCGTTCAAATAACCGCCTCAGCTGTTCTTTGCGACGTCTCTCATGATCAGCATCAAACACATACATCTTTGGCTCCTGACCAGGAGGGGCTCGCATACGTGCAAGAATGGAGCATGCATTATAGTAACGTTCTTTCAGATCCTCCACACTGCGAGATTGAAAGCGGGTTCGATCCCACCGATCATGAACAACAATAAATCTAAGATCAAAGCGCCGACACAAGTCAAACAAATGATCTGTTTCTGCTCTACTCCATCCATCACAATGCAACTGAACATATTCTGAATCTGTGTATGTGGGCACAGGAACCTGTTTATTAAACTTTGCAAATGGATACTCTTTCCCTTCATCAGCTACTCTACGCCAATGGTAAAATACTGCTCCATCAGTTCGTGCTGGATTTGTAAAAGGCATCCATTTCCATGGTCGCACTTTACGCATACCTAATTTTGCTTTCATTTGCTTATATCCTTGCCCAGTATCTGTAGGAAATACAGGAGGCGCATCTTTGTTGTCGGTGTAAAGCAGAGCAAACACTTCACGATGCATACCTTCAGGACGTTTTGAAACTTTTGGAGCAATTGGTTTCCTTTTTAGTTTATCATTTCCCAATATAGTTTCTTTGGTAATTTCTGGGGTGGGTGGGCGTTCCAAATCCAAAATATCACGTACGTCTGCCATTGCAATTAAATATTGTGCTCGCAAGTGGTGTACTTAACAAAAAACACAAGACAAACTAAGGTTATTCACGTCAGATTACATTATTGATGCACAGCACTTGCTGTTATTCAGTTCGTTTAAACTCACATCGGTGTGAAATATTTGTAATACTGTCAATGCCTGTCCGCTAATCCAAATCTAACTCTTTGACGGCACAATGGATGTCTCTATAATACAAATGTTAGCAACCACTGCACATCACATGTAATGCCAATCAGAATTAAAAAGAAATCTTCATAATTTCCATCGTCAGATAACACAGCACAACAAATCATTAACGAACATTATTTCGCGTTTCTTGATACCAACGAGTATATCTCTGTTTGATACAAGTCCAGCCCTCTGAAAGTACTCCTGCCCCTGTCAAGCTCCCGAATAGTCCAGAGAGTATATAGCCATTGTGTACAAAGATAATCTATAATTATATAATAATAATAATTAATATTAATTATCATGTATCGTCTGTTCTCGTATTTTAAAATATTTGTTACTTCAGTAAAATAGTATGCTACGTTGGTTGGTTTACTCGAAATAGCAATCATTACATTCCTCCGCCTATTTGATTTCGTATTTATACTGCGGCTTTCACAGAGTTGCGTTTGAAGGATATCAGCTGTTTCAATCTTATCCAATCGGAAGGCTGAACGCCACCATTATGACGTCTATGGTTCCGATTTGACAAAACACAGTAAAGTTGATATTTCTCAAACGCAACTCTGTAAAATCCGCAGTATAATAAGTTGTAACCAGGTTGTAACGTTGGCTGCAATGTCTGTTTAAGCGACAGGCGTCTTGAGACGAATTGCATGAATGTATTTAATGGAGTAAAATGAGCTTTTCCGAGGTTTTCCGCATTGAGAAAGATGTTTTCAAGTTTTCATTGGATGGAAAATATATTGCATATGCTTTCCAAAA
The DNA here is from genome assembly GCA_011170035.1 of Teleogryllus occipitalis. Lineage (NCBI taxonomy): Eukaryota > Metazoa > Arthropoda > Insecta > Orthoptera > Gryllidae > Teleogryllus > Teleogryllus occipitalis. Next base: position 118,481 of record BLKR01003080.1, on the reverse strand, counting down.
TAATGTTTATGTTCGGAATGTTCGAAGTAGTAAAATAGTTCGAACGTTTCCCGCAATAGATATTGTTCAAGTTAGTTTCGGATCAATTATATGAAAACGTCTGCTATATTACTTTATGTATACATTTTTGAACTGTTACAGTACATCGAATGGTCTCCAGACTCTAAATTCATATTATGTGCCTTGTATCGAAGTGGGATTGTGCAAGTGCTTTCTCTGCAGTTTCCTAAGTGGAAATGTAAAATCAAAGAATGTGATGTAGGAATTAAACAGGCAATGTGGAGCCCAGACAGCAGGCACATATTAACTGTAGCAAATTTCAATGTAAGAGAGATACTATTTTGTTCATTATCTTCTTGCTTAAAAGAAAATCTTTGACAGATGGTACCATTGTGTTTACTCAGGTTTGGGTGTGCATTTGGTCACTCTCGGATCTGTCAGTGAAGTACATTTACAATCTGAAGTCTGTGATTAATTCAGTGGTAGAATTCAGTCCTGATGGCAGGTTGCTTGCAGTAATAGAACAACATGAAAATTCATTTTGTGTAGCTACGTTCTCCTCAACTTCATGGCACTTATCAAAGGTATTGCCACTCCATTTTGAAGAAGGACTCTGGGTGTTTGTGTTTAACTTATATTGTAATTCCTTTCAGCGCTATCCCTGTGACAAAGTAGAAATAATTGGAGGTTTGTCTTGGGCACCTGATAGTAACACCATTTGTGTTTGGGACCGGAGAGTTGATATGTGTAGGGTGCTAATTGTTTCTTTATTGAAAAATGGTGTCTGTGTTTTTGAAAGACAATCCATGGGTGTGAAGACAGTGTCTTGGTCTCCGTCAGGACAATTTTTAGCTCTTGGCTGCTATGACGGAAAGGTCAGTTAACATTGATATTGAAATTATAATGAAGTAAAGTTAACTCCTTTTCATTGCATTGAAGAATAATGTATAAAAATCAAACAGTTTTGTAAGAATCAACACTAAAGTAAGAATCATATTAATTATTCAATTGTGATTTATGAAGTTCTTAATTAACAATTTTCTGTATATTATGTTTTGTACCATTTGAAAGGAAGTTTTGACAAACTAATTCAGTGATGTGAAGTTACACAACTAATATTTATATATTTATCAGAGTGAAAACGAAGTGTCTTTCATTTGTGACTTGGATTTTATGAGTGAAATTTCATTTTGAAAACTCTTTATTAAGTTCTATCATCAGCACAAGTTCCCTCCAGATTTTTTGAAAACAATGTCAAACTGTTTTCGAATTCTGTTGATTTTAGATTCGGCTGTTGAATCATATCACTTGGAGCCAACTTACTGTATTTGAGCATTCAGCAAGAATTGATTCTTCTGTGTGCACAGTCTACAAAGAAATATTAGTTCCTAGTGATTCATCTATCGCAGAAATGGAAACAAATAATAATTCTTCTTGCAATAAATCAATATGTGGGTACATTTCCTGTAAATTTTTTCTTAAAGTTTTTCTTCTAAAATTGAAAAAACTTAATTAATAATGATAAAGATATTATCCCTAAGTATAATTAAAAAAATTAATTAATAATAATAGTATTACATCTCTAAGTATAATCACTGAAAGGAAAAAATGTAACTCAATAATATCTGCTCAAATCAGAATGCCAACATTCCAAGTATTTTTTTACTTTGTTGCCTACGTCAAGTAATACCTGTAGTGTAGAGAAATGAAAATACTCATTTTGGCGTCACATGATACCGAAAGTGTGGTGTGTGTTTTTACATTTTTGTGTTACTTTTTTTAATGTCCACCCATCTGGCTGTCCATCAGTTTGTCTTTCATGAGTGGACAACACAAGCGCTTAAACTATTCATAAGAATTTTGCTTAAATGAATATTTCATGGTCAATGTGGACTGGCTTATGGGCGATTGGCTCAGGTTTTTCAAATGGAAAGTTTGAATCACTTTTTCACAGAAATCCAAGTTTTCAAAAACTCTTATTGGAAGTCATTTGAAACATTTGCATTTACAAATGCTTTCAAATCGCTGGAATTGTGCATATTAATAGCGCAAGAGATATTAAAAAAACAACAACAAAACATTTGTTCAATATTTGAAAAACATAAGAATACAGCACATTTATGTTTATATCATCTTAAATAGCTTAATTAGCACTATCCATGCTAAATGTTCCAAGAAAAAATTTCAACAGTTTTTGACAAAATAACATTTGAGTTTTTCTGAAAAGGGAAAATTTTGAGATCATTTTTACTAGAAATCATTTGAGTTTTGTGAAACTTTTTATGAAATCATTTAAAGCACATGTGGTATAAAATGCAATAATGTAAACAAATCGCCTCTGATGTAAATATTAACGATATGAGAGAGATAAAAAAAAAGTGTAATTTTGTATAAAAATACATTTGTGTAATTTTTGAAAAAGCACTAGAGTAGAGCAAAATGGTGTTATGTCATTTAGCACTATCCCTATTGAAAGTTGAAAAAAAAATGGAGCTCTTTTGAGAAAAAATTGTTTTTCTTGTTTTTTAATATTGCACGCAATATTTTGCGAAAACTACTAAAATTTTCAAAAAAAAATGTGCCTGACCTTAATGAAAGAACTAATTATGGAGAAAAATTGTACTTGAAAGAAAAATCTCAATCTTCAATTTTGTAGTTGCAGGACGACAATGAAAAAATTTAATCTTTTACAGTTTTTAAAAATTTACTGTGAAAATTGGACCTTTGCCATCTTTATAAGTGCATTTCACTTTAATCTTACATGAAATGTAAAGAAAAAATTTGGAGCCATTCTTGAAAAAATTTTGAAAGTATCCTAGGGACATCATGTAAAGTTACCCCTGTCATGTAAATTCAAAAAGTAATGAATGTTTTTCAAAATCAGAGCTTTGAGTGAGGCCAGATCAACATGGGTTTATTCAGTTTGGAAAAAATTCTACTCTTATTTGAGGTGCCTGTGTTTGTTCACAGACGACTTTTGGGGGAAGAAAAAAACCCTCTTTTTCTGTATCAGAGGACCCCAAAATGTGCATTTCTGTTGAAATCTTGAAATTGATTTTCCTCAGCATTACATAATTTTCTGTGTATGATGTATATACGCATGTATACAAGAAAGCAAAAATGCAGTTAAAATAATTTTGTAAGTTTTAAAGTAAACTTGATAGTTTACTTTAAACATAAAAAGTTTATGTCCTATTTGAAAAGTTGTTGATATTGTAGAATGAAGCAGTAAGTTAAAAAATTCAAAACAAATATATCATAATTGTTTAAATATAAATAACAACCATAAAGAACTAAACCAGAAATACTATATATTATTTTCTTTATTCTTAACATATTTGTTGTGACACACAAATTATCTTTTTTGTAATATGAACATGACTTACAGTTAAGGTAGTGACTGTGCGCCCAGTGTCTATCACCCCTCGAGGAAAATGCTCCAAGGAACTGACATACCATTGTGGAGTGTGGTTGAATAATTTTAGTACATGTGGACACTTCCTTGTGACCAGTTGTGAAACTATGCCAGCTACTTTGTGGATTTGGAATGTGAAAGCAGGCATCCTGCACACATTTTTGTCTTTTGATAAACCTATTGTGGGTAAGTGGTGAATATGTGTATAGTGATAACCATGTTATTCATTTCTCTCTCTTTTTAGTTATTTTTTATTTAAATAGGTGAATGTATACTTGAAATAATTAATTCCCAAAAGTTACTATGTTATTTATAGAAGAAAGAAATACACATTTTATGGCAACTAATTTTCATACTTTTTTTTTTGGTTCACTTTGTCTCAAAGAATTTCTCTTCTTTTAAACACTTCTCATCCTTTGAGAATTTGGCTCTAATGAATTGAAAGGCACAGAGAAAATCTTTGAATCCATAGTAACTTGCCTACCAATCCAGGGTTTTTTTTGAAGCTGAAGGAAAACAATGAACAAATTTTCATTAAAATTTGCTTTTGCATATTATTCTTTTCTTTGTTGAATTACATTTTACTTAATTTGTTTGACAGGGTAAAAGTGAAACACTTTAATTTATTAATTGTAAAGTAACCTTATTGTAGGAAGGGAAGAATCTATTTAGCAAATTTTCTATGTTCCAGATGTAGCTTGGGATCCAAGTTCTTTGCGACTGGCTGCAGTATCTGCAAGCACAAATATTTGCTTGTGGACACCTGCCAGTGGGGCATCAGTAGTACAAACTCCTGAATCTGAACTTTGGAATATCATTGTTTCTGGTATCAAATGGCATCCATGGGGACATACTTTAGCATTAAACTCAAAGAATATAATGACCCTTTTGTGGTTCACAGGTGTAACAGAATTCAGTTGATGATGAGTACGTTTTTTTATATACCTGCATTATAAACAACCATTTCTATTACAAAAAATCATTCATGAAAGGGCATTTTATGGCACAGCCCATTCTGCCCATCATCAGAGCTTGCCTCACCGCCTGCCTCAACTGCCCATCCTCATCACTTATCCTCACTACTCCTTATCAGTGTCCATCCTCGGTGCCTGTCCTCCTTGCATGACGTCAAAATTCTAACATTGTATGTTGCCAACTGCAAAACTGCTTCTGAAATTTGTCTCCAAAATTAATTTTGGTTCTTTTATAAATTTATAATACTGTTGGACAAAAAAAATAGCTCATGCAAGCTTTTTTATAATGTTGCTTTATTGCTTTTGTGCAAATTTGAAAATTCACTCCTAAAAACGCATGTTTTCAGAACATATACTAATGCAATAAAGCATAACATTATAAAATTGTTGCGTAATATTCAAGTCATTAAAGTCAAAATATTAAATTTTTTAATAGTTTACCGAAACTTAAGGGCAGAACTTTCCAAGTTAAATGTATTATTGGATTCTAAAGATGAAGATTAACTACTCTATGAATTACTTCACACATTTCACCTGGTAATTGGAATAATGAAAATTAAAAAATAGTTGTTCATTGTAAATATTATTGAAATTAGATTATACTTTTTTTTGACAATGATGCTTTTTCTTGGATTATATTTGTCAGTACTGGGACATTGATTTAGTTTGTAAGTGGTGTTAGCAAATTTGAAGGTTGGTAAGTAATAAAACTGTTTAGTCAGTGAATGGATAACATGGTGTAAGATATATTTCTTACACTGGGATGGATAACAAAGGACATAACAAAATACTTAATTTATTTAAAAGAAACAATTGCTTTTTTGTCCTTGACAATACCATACCTTGATAATTCTGTTATTCAGAAGGGTCATGAACAGGGGTGTAGCATCCATGGATGTAGGTGATGTGTTAAATAACTTGACCATATGAGTTATTTTTATTTTAAATTAATTGTAAATTGTCCATTTGTTATTTTCTTTTTATATTACATTTTGTTCTATTCATATATCAAACATCGCACCGTTGAGGATTCAATTCTTCACAAGGATGAACAACTCACTCAGAAATGCTGCCTTCACAGTGTATCCTTAGGTTTTCATAACGTGGCACTAGGTGATTTTATCTTTAAAATGGAATATGTAGGGGGGGCCTATGTGCATGGTTTCCAACTTCAGCCAATGAGCTTCTGACACCAGTTTGCAAGACAATATTAGCAGGCATTTTAAATGATTATCACCTTGTGACTTTGAAACATATTTATGAAGCATTTCTTTTAAATATTGCACATTTTACACCATTGTGTTATTTTTGGTTGGTTACTCGTTGAAAATTGTCATTTTGTACCACTTTCAAAATTTTTCCCAACACTACTCGCTCTCCACGCAACATGGCAGCCAGTGACTGGTGGTGCGCAGAACCAGCATAAACCAGTGTGCCGGAGGAACTTGCCCATGTACCGGGTGATCAGTTTAAAATGTAACTTCACTCGGCCCTAGTCTTCTTGAGCTCCCTTTAGCTATGCATAAGAGGAGTGGAGGGTTAAAAATTGTTAGCAGTGTTTTCAAAATCAAAATTGAATGTCACTTCCAGTTCTTCCACGTAGAGGTGAACATTTCTAATATGCTTATATTAAAATACTGCTTTACCTCTACTCATAAGAGTGTATAGTAAGAGAAATCTAAAATCTGGAGCCCAGGAAAACTTGTGCACCTGCATACATCATATCTGACTCGTCACACACAATTGAAATTCCACAGCAAGGAGGGCGAATAACACTGGCAACTACATTTGAGCGAGTCGGATAGTGGCTGGCAGTTTCAAGCAGGTAAACTGCGGGGAAGTACACTTGATCCCTTGTGCCACCCAGAGGAGAACAGGTGACAGATGTGACCATGAGTTCAAAGAGAAAGGCATGCACGTGCTTGTTTGGCATTGAAAGAATATTGTATTCACTAGAACAGTGATTCCTTCCTTAATTGTTTAAAAGTGAAATGTTAAATATACATACAGGTAAATTTAATTTAATAACTTTGCTTGTTTTAGTTTCATAACAAATATGCTCCAGAAATGTACATATTTTGTACTGTTCTGTTTTAAATAAATATTAATAAATTATAAATTCCAGATTCGCAGAACAAATGTTTAATATTATTATTATCGAATAATATTACTTTAAAAATACAATAAAAACAAATTTCTCAATATCTTCTGACACGTATTTGTCGTTACTGTTTCTTTGAAAAACAGATCAATTAATACGCGCCGATAAATAGCACACCCTTCTCCAATCTTTTTTTAATGCAATGGTCTCACGGTACCCCAGAGTCTAGTGTTTTGCTAGTTAACATATCCATCCAGATGAAGTCAAGCCTCATTACTAAAAAACAATTGATGAAGTGCTTGAAGACCTTCGCTAACTATTCGCCATAGTAAACTTTGCTTGTTTTAGTTTCATAACAGTACAGTAATTCATGCGAGCAGCCCGATCGGGAACCTTAAGTTCTTGAGATGTCCGCTGTTTTAATGCACAGTTTTTCAATTTTTTTGTGGCATAGTGCGCACTTCCATGCGAAAGATTACATTGCTGCTCAAACTTTCTTAATCATTTTTTCGGAGAAGTTGAAAGAACATCCCGAACTTTCTCTAGTTTTCGCTCCATGAGTACTGGGTTTTGGCGAATTCTTTCCCGATCAAACACGCTTCTTGTCTCGCGATAGCATTTCACTAACCGAAATATGGTTTGGAATAGACTCGGATTAAAATTTTTCTTTGAAAAATTGCGTTCGGAAATACTCCACCACAAATCTGCGTTGCTCTTTGCTGAGGCATACGTTATCAGTGAATGAAGACGCTGCCTTTTTTGCTTTGAGCAGGCATGATCCAGACTATGGTGGAAATTCATAAATATCATCAATAGAATACCATTATTGATTTCTTGAAAGCGATTGCTAATTTTTATTGTCATTAAAATTATGTTTTCTTACAAATACTATGTTGATTAATTAAGCAAGTGGAAACAGGCTGTAAAACCTGATTTCTGTTCATTTCGTGACATATATTAAAGCTTTTTTAATTTCAATTCCATTATATTTTTTCTTCCCCTGTATGTTCTTAGTGGACACATTTGATATATTTCAACTATTTTCTAAATTAATAAATATAGAATTAAATTTAACGTTACTATTTAATGGGCTTGTTTTTCTATTAATATTTTTTATAGAGTAATTCATATCATTAAAATTAAACAGTTTTCATTCATCAGATCTTTTTGCATTCAAAGCGAATCTGAAACTATGAACAAAAATAATAAAAATACAAATAAAAGTGGAATTGAGTGTTTACAGTACCCGTCCTCGTATAATAACTCGAAAACCCCAAACACATTATTTGCTCAGTACTTATTCAGACAAATATTCTCAACAACAACAACAACAAAAAAACATTAATAGAACTGACAAACATATGAAACACATTCCCCAAAATAATAGAAAACATAACTTCAAAAGAAATGAAATTGAAAATGATTATAATCATGTGGCCAAATACTGTACGTTAGATCAGGTCATTGTTCACATTTTTTGTACATGTCAGGTATTTGTTCGCATTTTTTGTACATAACTGCGAACATTGCATAAATAACACCAATGTACTAATAGTTAAGTTCTTAACTAAATTAAATGAGTTATTTTAAAAACAAATACCGTTCTTTTAAAAGATTTTAAAATGTCCGCGCCTGCGTAGATAATTAGAATTTGGCGCACATTTGGTGGGGCATAATATTATTGGTCTACAGCCGGCGGCATGCACACCGCTACACCCTCTTATTTCCACCATGATCCAGGCCACAGGAAGGGGGTGGTGAGTGCAGGCACTGCCACAGAATTGTATTCAAAGGAGCTGTCCCTGAAGCAGCGTTGTAATTATTTTACTTTTCTCTCAGGCCCTCGAACAGCAGGGTTGCGTTTTAAACGGATCACCCAACATGGAATATGGCACGACTTTTTGCGTCTTTCTCGGCCCTGTCGCATGATTGCGACCGTATCAAGCAGTCCTGCAGATCAAGCGACTAGCAGCACGTCCGAGAAAGACGCGAAAAGCGGTGCCATATTCCACCTTGAAAGTAAAAACGTCACGCGCTACATTACGAAAACCCAAGTATATGATATATTTCTTGCCTGTGCTGTGAATCAGATGCTCAGTGATTCATTACATATAGCGTGCTTATGAAATAGCTATCGTGTTACGAAACTTCATTGCTTTCTTCGGTGTTTGTAAGAGAACAAGATTATATAATTTATGAGCATTGGGTTTTTGGGGGTACTTGGGTTTTTATAACGCGACGGCTGAGGGTAGTATCGTCAAGAAGGAATTCGGCACGACTTTTTGCGTCTTCAAAATGTCGCATGATCGCGACCGCATCAAGCAGTGATATATATATATATATATATATATATATATATATATATATATATATATATATATATATATATTTATAAATTGTTTATTTTGCAGTCACAAAATACAAGTGGCAGCAGAACCCCAGGCAAAAACGCCCAAGATAAATCGCGGGTGTTTACCACTTCGAATGTGGCGCGTTGGTACGTCATCGTCTGACGTCAGCCGCGGCTGAAGTCGGACGTAACGAGTGGTCGCCAATGATTTCTCGGGGCGATAAGCGCTGGAAAATTAAATCCTGCGATTGGCCCGTTGATAGAAAAACGAGGGAACAGTCTCCGAGGGGGGAAGGGGTTCCCGGGAAACCGGACAGTCGGAGAAAGGCCGCCGGAGAGTTTTGATAGAAATCGCAGAACATTCTGAGACAAACCGCCGAACAGTCTGATAGAGATCGCCGAAGGGTCGAGTATACGATCATTACGTCGCAACTACGCCGCATCGCCAAAGCGGAAGGCTGAGGCGACATTCCTGGTGCAACACAGCCGAAGAAGCAAGTTTGTTGGGAACGGAAGACGGGCGTAGAGGCACGGCCGTTCTACGGGACGACCGGAGAAAATTGTACTACTTCACGGGCGAACGGAGGCAGCATCAAGCGAGCCAAGGAGCAGCGCGGACCGGCGAGCGTATAGCGCAGCGAGCTGGGCGAGGCCGAGCGTCACCGCGGCGCGAGCAGCCGTTCGCAGCGATAAGCAGCCGAGGTCGGTCACTGCGTTGGCCGAGGTCCAGGTTACGTGTTCCCCAATCGCCGAAGCGTGAGTACCCGTGCGACATTGACCGCGAGGTCGGAATATTTCCAAAGGTGTGATTAAAAAGGTATAACTAGAAAGTATTCTTGCCGAACGCTTAACACGGGAATTCAGTTCGATCCAACATAGTGGAACGAACAGACTGAAAGAACATTTTAGTGCCAAGATCAGTAGGTTTGCATAAACAATTAAATTGCCCGAGTATTGTAATTAGCGGGCAAGATATGATTTTTGAGTATTTAAGGTAGGGAGGTTATTGTTTATTTGCACAAGATGGAGCAAGAACGTTAATCCAGACTTAGGACTATAATTATAATAGAAATAGGATTGCAGTTTGTTTATTATAATCTAGTGTGTATGTGTATGTGCCTCTGGAAAAAGTTTAAGAATACATGCCTAATTTTACCAGAGCCATCCAAGTGTTTCATTAGAATTCGATCCGCCCTGTATTCTATCCATTGCAAGCTACCCCTTATTTGCCTCTCACAGGCAAGACGAACGAACAACCTGACAGGCCTGGCGTCGGAGCGACAGTAGGCTGCCGCACGGCGCTGGTAACGCCCGAGCGGTGCTTCACACCCTCAGGGCTAACGACCCCTGATCAAAGACCAGGTTGCATTGTGTGCGGCGTGTCGGAGGCCAGTCCACGGCGTGTGTGTTCCGTCACATAATTTGGCGCCCGAACAGGGACCCGCATATGTTGGCATTTACTACGGAGCGCGATAGACGTGCATCCATAGCGCCCACGCGGGTATTACCTTATCAAGTAGTTTTTTTGTTGTTTCTACGCGTGTTTCGTCAGTCATTTAGCGGACGCGCGAGGCGCACATTTTGGAGGAGATTTCTTGTCTTATTATTTTCAAGACCTGGATTTTTCCTTATTGAAATTGTGTCAACCAGTTAAATTTATTCCTACCTAATTGCAAAATTGGTAACATTTTTACCATTCCAATTAACAGATATTGGGTAGAATACAGGAAGGTCACAAATTCACAGCGGCAAACACCTTACATTGTTGTACCGCATTGTGGAAAATTGTTTTTGTTTTGTTTGCGCTGAGGGACTCGAAGATTGAAATACCTCAATTGCCAGTCAAGAGTACGCGAATTACGACTGCAGTTGGAAACAAGTCAAGCCCAATAAGAAAGCAAATATATGCACCGTTGGAAATAGGAGGCAAGGTCTATGACACGCCGTGTCTTGTCGTAAAAGGACTTACGTATGCAGTAATTTTAGGCATCGATTTTCTCGTTGAGAATGATGTAATTGCAGATACGAGAGCCAAGAGGATTCTCATAGGTCGTGGCAATGCAAAAATTAACACAACAATGAAATTGAATCCAGAAAAGTTAATGGGAACCAACGATGAAATAGATTTATGTTCATCTACGGCATGTAACTTGGACAAATTAATTAAAGAAAAAGTTAATTTAGCTTCACTCCTCGACGACGAGCAAAAGGCCAGGTTATTAAGGTTACTCATCAGCGCCAAAAAGGTGTTCGAGAAAAATCGCGAGCCAGTGAAAAATTACGTGTTTCGTATCCAACTAACGGACGAGACGCCGTTTAAAGGACGCAGCTACCCTATACCAGTGGCGTTCCAAGAAGAAATTTCAAGACAAATTGAAGAAATGTTAGAAGAGGGCATAATAAAAAGGGCAACGACAGCTTACGTAAATCCGATTGTAATTGTGAAAAAGCAGAACGGCACTTTGCGCTTATGCTTAGACGCGCGTCACTTGAACTCGCTGACAGTTCCGTTTAGAGATGTACCGCCTAAAATTGACGATATATTGTTACAATTCGCCAATAAGGGATATTTCTCCTCAACTGACTTCAGCAAGGCATACTATCAGATGAGGTTACATCCAAGAGATCAGAAGTACACTGGATTCGTCTACAGGGGACGAAGCTATGTTTTTCAACGTGTCCCATTCGGATTGCGCAACAGCGGCGCCGCGCTAATTCAATGTTTGGGCGAAATCATGAACAATGCCGGGTTACGAGACACAACCATTTATGTGGATGATGTCATAATTCATTCAACGGATTTTGAACGTCACCTCGAAGCATTGAGAAGATTATTGCCACAATTGATTAAAAATAACCTGGTATTGAATCTAGAAAAATCGCATTTTTGTGTACCTCAAATTAAATTTCTCGGGTATGAAGTCACGAGGAAGGGAATTAAAATGGGGTTGGATAGAATTGAAGAAATCGAAACCATACCCAGACCAAAGAATATTAGGCAGTTAAGGAGAGTTTTAGGAGTTTGTAATTATTTTCGCAGGTTTTGCCATAATTACGCTCTAATAATGGCTCCCTTATATGAATTATTGCGGAAAGGTCGGAAGTGGGAATGGACAGAGCATCACCAGAAGGTTTTCGACGATATCAAACACATGTTTCTGCAAACATGCACTATTTCACATCCGGATTTCACGCGGACGATGTACCTACAAACAGATAGTAGTGATCTGGGCGTAGGAGCAATCTTGTACCAAGTCATTGATGGTGAAACAAAAATCATCAATTTGGTCAGCACTTCTTTGAAAGGACCGCAGGTTCGCTTTACGACGGCAGAAAAGGAGGCTTATGCCATTATTTGGGCTCTTACAAAACTAAAAAACTATTTGATGGGGAGGAGTTTCGTCATCAAAACCGATCACAAAGCTCTGATCTTTTTAAATCGTTGCAATTGGCAAAACGACCGGCTGATGAGGTGGTCACTGTGGCTGCAACAATTTGACCCCTGATCAAAGACCAGGTTGCATTGTGTGCGGCGCGCCGGAGGCCAGTTCACGGCGTGTGTGTTCCGTCACAATATATATATATATATATATATATATATATATATATATATATATATATATATATATAGATATATATATGTGTGTGTGTGTGTGTGTGTGTTTATTTTGCAGTCACAAAATACACGTGGCATGCTAGCGGCAGCCGGGCTGGGTGAGGGTCAGAAGCACCTGGGCGTCGCCTCCATCCTCTTTCCCCCACCTTGACATCGCTTTTAAGTTAATCTGCATACAAGTCTAGCTAGATGGGGAAGTCAAGATATAAGAACAAGCTGGCCTAGTCCACCTCTTAGCCGGTCCGCTGGGAGTGATCCCCGCGGCCCGTTACCATCCCTTGGGCTAAGGACCCGGGTAGGATCTACTTTCTGACGAAACCACTGCAAATTTGCATTCGTGCCATCGAAGTTACTGCGTGTAAAGTGTTTTTGTGGTTAACTATAACGCAAGCTAAATTTTCAAGAAGTGTGAAGGAGTGTTTATGTTGTATCGTACGAGAAAGAGTGTCAGTGTCTGCGTGTAGATGTCGACCAATGTACGATTCGATTAGCCTCCGCCGCGAGGCCCATTGCGGGCATTCACAGATGAGGTGAATCGAGGTTTCTTCCTCACCACAAATTCAGCGGGAGGTATCCACCAAGCCCAGCTGAAAGAGCTTCGCTCTGAACTGTCCATGCCCCGTCATCACCTGCGTGAGTTGTGGCCCAGGACGAAAATGTGTATGTGTGTGACAGGACTTTACATTTGGGAGAAAAGGCTTTACAGTCTGAGACTGAGAGTCCTGGTTAAATTTAAAAACTGTGTTGAACTTGTGTCTCCTCAAGATTCAGCCGAGAAGCCAGCTCATCCATCACTTGAAGAGCAAATCATTGTAAAATCTAGATGTAAGGCTTAGTTTTTAAATTTAAGATTAAGTACTTCATGTAATTTATTTTTTAAGCACTTATAAATCAAGATCTGGTGGTTAAAAGCCTACTCATGTGATTCTATGGCCATAGAAAAGTGTTAAAAATGCTATGTGATGGTACAGTTAACTGTGAACAGCATTTATTTGGTGAATAATCAAAATTCATAATTAATGACAAATTTTTGGTATTCAAAAACAGGTTTATGCTCATTGTAAAGAAACCAGCCGTGGAAATGGCTTCTACTAACAAAATCCAAAATTTAGATCATTTTTGGGATTGATTGGTACCTTTGTTTGCCTTTGAAAAGGTTGAAAAAGCCATTTTTTAGGCAAAATAAAAAATTTTCTTGTACATGCTAAGTTTCCACTGGCGCCCGCTAGAGTGCACTGAGCAATAGGTGCACTGGCTGTAAACGCCTGTGTATAGGCAACCTGCCAGGTGTACATGTTTGGCATTTTGCCTAGTAACAAGGCGCTAAAGGTTACTCTTTGTAAGGAAATGAGCATACAACCCCTTTACAATCGATTGGTACCGTCACGCCCCCAGTGACGTCTGTTGGCACCCCCCACACACACACACACACCTCTCCGGAGAAGCTATATAAAGGGCACTCCGCCTGGCATTTCTAGCCACCTGCCATTTAGCCACAAACGTTAGCACAACTACTTGCCTGCGTCGCGTGCCTTGTCATTTTTGCCGATATGTTTTCTGTGTTCTTTACAGAACTTCATTGCAAGATTTAATTTATGGAATGGCTTAATAAGCCATCCGCCTCAGCCACGAACATTAGCCACAATTTCTTGCCTGTGACGGGTGTGCCTTTGGCATTTTGCCGACATGTTTTCTCTTGTTTTCTTTTACAGACTCCATGTAAGATTTAAATGTTTGAGTGGACAACATTTTCCACAAACAAACTTCCCACACACACAACATGTAGTAGAAGTAAGGTTTTTACACTTATTCTGTCCTTGGCAATGCTTCCTTTTCAAATGACTAGAAGTAGCTGTATTTTTTATTAACCGTGAGGGGGAAGATTTAACATTTTCTGACAATATTTCATCAACAAACTTGTGAATAAATTGCAATCTACTAATGTTTTTTCTTGCAACTTTCTTGAGCAATATCCACGCATTTATTGTTGCAATATCTAGAATATTGTATAAAATGTGAACTGGCCATCTTCTTGTTCCTGCGCGCACTGAATACATACGAACCATCTGATCCAATGCATCGACTCCGCCTTTTATTTATTTATTTATTTATTTTACGTCAAAAAACAGTTAAAAACTGCGTATGACGTGCTATGGGGAAAAGTGAATTGTGTGCACATTTTCAAAATTCTGTGATCCCTACACTAAGTCATATACTACTTAAATTTTGAATTTTGAAAGGGAGAAAAAAAACAAAAAAAACTCCCATGTAATAAAATCTATTTTCATGGATAAATAAGCAATAAATTTGAATTTTGAAAGGGAGAAAAAACAAACAAAAAAAACTCCCATGTAATAAAATCTATTTTCAAGGATAAATAAGCAATAAATTTTGGCTCTTATTACTTCCCGCCGCGACAACGTGGAAACGATAATTTGAATAATTGTATTTCCCACTGAATTCTAGAAGACGTGCACAGAAAATGAAGTTACATTTATGTCCAGAAGCAAAACAAGGGGCCATCTCAGCATTTGCTCAATGGATCAGGGAAACTGGACGAAAAACCTGATCGAGATCTTTGGTTTTCTTATAAAACAAAACCGTCTCCGGCTTCTTTTTCCCAGTGTTCTGGGTGCTGATGCTGTCATGTAAGGTGCTCAGGATTAGGATATGTTTATTCTTTTTGTACTTATAGTCTGTAAGAGTTTGACCAAAGTCGTTCTTGTAATATTCTGTCTGATACAACTCCCTTGATTTTTTGAGCGTTTTTGCTTCTGGTGGCAGATCTCGCCGATTCCTTCTCATTGTACCTACGAAGCTTATTTTATTCTTTTTTCTGCCAGTGACATGTCACTTCCGTGCACGGAAGAAAAAAAGTTATCGCAGGGCACGTTCAAGCCCTTCCCCCCCAGTAAGGTTGCGTGAGTTTTAGTACCACATTTTCTGAAAGCGACTGAGATTGAGGTCTTTATTCGTCTTTTCCAAGGTATGGAAAGCCATTTAGAAAATACTTAGTTTCTGTATCAACCAGCATCCAAAACTTTATACCAAATTTGTCTGGTTTATTCGCCATGTATTGCAGAAACCTGCATCTACACTTTGTGGGATAGAGTTGTTCATCAATAGTCAAATTCTCCCCTGGATTGAAACAAGCACATGAATTTTGAACAAAGATTTCCCAGATACTTGATGCAAGTGCGAATTTATCTTTTTTCAGTCGTTCCCTTCTTTGATCCAGCAAGTCGAACCTAAGGAATTTCATAATTTCAAGAAATCTGTTTCTTGACATCGACTTCGAAAATATATTTATACCATAATCTTGTGACCAGCAAATTTTTAGAGGTAGGTGTCTGTGACCGAAAGCTCCTCGGGCATAAATCAATGCAAGAAATACCAATAATTCATCTTTTGATAACATCCAATGTGGATGAGTAATTTGAGCTTTCTTTATTGTACATTTCAAAATAGTGTTCAAATATGTATCATTTATCAGCAATCTCAAGGCGCTGAGGGGAGAATCTTCAGCTATATTTCTCTGTGCGTGTTTAGTAGGTCCCGATGCAACACGGAGAATATTATGCGACATGTGTTTGCCATGAACATGAGGATCAAGTAAACACCCATTGAGTTCCGTCTGCTGCTTTTCCTACATCCTGGAGAATACTGGACATTTCTTCTTCTTTATCTTCTTCTTCTTCATTAGAATCTATATCACAGTCAGAATCCGAAGAAATGCCCGTGATTTCGTCATTCTTGTCATTTTCTTCATCAGAAATGTCTCCATCGCTTTCACTGTCACCTTCACTGTCTAGTTCAGGAAGATTTTGAAGTTCTCGAAGTATTTCATTTGCGCTCAGTCCTTTTCCTGTACTCATAAAAAGTTTTACTCGCACTCACGGCTTCTAAATATGTTCTGCACGCGAAAACCTCTCTGTAACAACTACTGTTGATTCGAAAAGAACAGGATGTACCCGGCGATATCTAACGAATCGCTATCATCACGCATCGAATTTCAAGAAGGCAAAGGAAGGTCTTATCAGTTTGAAAACAAGAGCTATAATACTTCCTCCTGGAAACAAGAATTTGAGACAAAAACTGTGATAGCAAGACAACAAAGTATACTGTGTCAATATGACACATTACGGTCCTTCTAGGTATATCCAATATTTTTTCCAATTCTATGAAACTCACAGAATTGGGCTTAACAACACGTGAAGTTCGTGCACTATAGAAAGCACTTACAAAGAATCAGTTTTCTAACTTTTAAAACTCTAGCACAATGTTGTAGTATGTCCCGCAAATGTGTCATTTTGACACACCCGGTCCTTCTAGAGTTAAAATGCGCAGTACGAATACTCCGCCCAGTATAAACACATGATCAGCGTCAAAGAACATCCATAGTCGCCCTAGAAAATTATTGAATTAAGATGTAATTTCGCGCTTGCGCACTGGACATTGCAATGCTTGACAACGCTGTACACGTAAGTTCGCAGGACTAACGTAGTCCGACGCAGTATGTACTCTCTGGTCCGACGCGTAAGAGCGCGGTAAAATGCATTTATTTATTTAGTCAAAACCTGTGTGGCGTATGGGGCGGGTGAATCATCTGTGCACGCTTTCTTGAATTTTAGAATCCCTTTCCAACTATTTAACTACTAATAGTTGAAAGATGAAAAAATAGTAATAATAATAATAATAATAATAATAATAATAATAATAATAATAATAATAAATTTTAAAAAGCGCGAGATTAACATTTCAAAAACTAGATATTTTTGTTACCGAATTATAGAAAACTTATTTCTAACGGTAAACGAACGGATTCGATTTTTCTCTATTGCTAACAAAAAGAAACTCACCCTAAGCTCTACTACCACTACAAGCAAAAGGAAAGCTCAACAAAACGTGCGCATAGTGAAGCTACATTTACGTCCAGAAGCAAATCAAAGAGCCATCTCAGCATTTGCTCAATGGATCAGGGAAACTGGACAAAAACCCGATCGAGATGGGGGTCATTGACTCGGAAGCTGAAGTACATCACTTGTTACAGGCATTTAAGTCTTTTTTAAAAAAATTATACAATGCAAATGTGAATTAATTCATTGTACTATATCATTGTTTTGTTGAAGTAAACATTATTTTTCTTTTTGACGATCAGTATAGTCTCTAATTGTATAGAAACAGTTTTGCAGCAGAAAAGATTTTACTTTTAACTTAACTTTGTGTACCGATTTTAATTGTTTAATTTCATCTGGCAATGCGTTGTAAAGTAACGTACATGTATGTGGATTTCTTGTAGTGAGCTGTTGATACTGACACTTGATGAACATGATTTCTACGTCGAGTGTTGTAACTATAAATATCAGTATTACATGAAAATAAGTTCCCACCGTTAAGTAAGTCAGTTTTGACAAATACTACAGACTCATAAATAAATAGGCAAGGCAATGGTAAGATTCCAAGCTCAATGAAAAGAGGCTTGCAGGGATCACGTGGATGGCATTTTTTCATTATTCGGATAATTTTCTTTTGCAATCTAAATGTCTGGGCACTAAAGGACGAGCTTCCCCAGAATATTATACCATATCTCAGGCGGGAATGTACATTTGCAAAATACACGCAACGAGCTGCATGAAGGCTGACAGAATTAGAAAGAATTCTGAATGCATAACATAATGAGCTTAATTTAGTGTTTAATTCTGTTATATGTACATTCCATTTGAGGTTTGATTGAATTGAGAGACCTAGAAATTTTGTTACCTTAACATCAGCTAATTGCATATTGTTCATTTTCAATGGAGCATACGATTGTCGATTTGAAACGCAAAATTGCATTGAGACAGTTTTTTCTTCGTTAACTATTAATTTGTTATTACAAAACCAATTTGAAACTTCTGAAATTGTACTATTTATTGTTTCTTTTTTGCAAAGAACATTCGTGTCATCGGCAAACAGAACTGTTCTTCCATTTTTAATAGATGAGGGCATATCGTTTACGTACAACAGAAAGAGGATAGGACCTAAGATCGAACCTTGTGGGACCCTATGTTCAATTGGCAAAGAATTGGAAAGATAAGTAAATAATGCCCTTTCGTGCCAGTACGGTATTTCTACTCTTTGAGATCGATGTTTAAGGTACGAGGTTATCCAATCTAGAATTCCATAAGAAGGTAATTTTGAGAGCAAGATGTTATGGTTAATAACGTCAAAAGCTTTCGAAAGATCTAAAAATATCCCAATGGGTTCTTCATTTTGGTCCATGATGAAGCAACATCTTTAAGGAAAGAAAAAATGGCAGTTTCCGTAGATTTTGATTTTCTGAAACCGTGTTGTGAGTCTGAAAACGCTTCGTTTTTCCTGAGAAAAGTTTCCATTCGCGTATAGAAAAGCCTCTCTCAAATTTTTGAGAAAACTGACAAAAGAGAAATTGGCCGGTAATTTTGAATTTAATTTTTGTTCCCTGTTTTAAAAAGTGGCTTAATTTGTGCTGTTTTGAAAATATCTGGAAACATTCATGTGCACAAGGAAGCATTGAAAATGTGAGTTAATAAGTGTACAATGGCAAGTGCACAAGTTTTGAATAAACAATCCGGAAATTCATCTAAACCAGATGAATATTTATTTTTTAGTTTACTGACTATTCTGAGGATTTCGTTAGAAGTTTCATAAATAAACATCGTGCCGAAATTTTTTGAGAAGCATATGATGTTGAATTTTGTGGTTTTAGTCCCTTTGTGAGATCAACCGCAATTCTAGAAAAGTGTTGGTTAAAGATATTCGCAACTTTTTCTGGATTACTTGTTTCTCTTTCATTATCCTTTAAAACACTTTCTACGAAATATTGTGATGAGGTGGTCGTATTTTTTACGATATTCCACATTGCTTTAGTTTTGATTCTAGCTTTCAAAACATCCTCACTATTTTTCATTATTTTTGCCTGAACTATTATTTTCCTTAAAATTCTTTTAAATTCTCGGAAGTCGACATGGAAACCGGGTGATACGTTATGATGTTTAGAAATAAAGTAGAGTGTACGTTTGTTTTTACACGATGTTCTAATTCCTTGTGTGATCCAAGTATTACTTTTTCGTGAAATGTTTAATTTTATCTTTTTAATAGGAAAGCACGCGTTAAAGTGAAATGAAAGCCTTGAGAAAAATAAATTATATATTTCATTTGTGTCAATAGCGTTATAAACTGCCTCCCATGATTCCTTCAGCAAGTAGTCCGTAATAATTTATGTGAACTTTAGTAAATGCTCTTCACATGCGTGTTTTATTTATTGTGTCAGTATTCATGTTATTAGTAATTGTAAGAATTTGTGCATCGTGGTCACTGTAACCTAGATTATTCGTTATTATTTCATATCTAGTTGGAGTTTTGTTAACTATAATTTGATATATTGCTATTTGTGATTTAAGAGTATTCCGTGTAGGTACGTTCACTGTAATATCTAAATTAAAAGAATGAATTAAATTGAGAAACTGCTCTTTTTCGTGGGATTCGCTCAGAAAATAAATATTGAAATCTCCACATATAGCAATGGATTTAAAAGAGAGATTACTAATTTTGTTCTGAGTTATCTCTAGATTTTCTAAAAAATTGAAATAATCTAAAGCTCGCTTTGTTGGAGGTCTATAGATGGAAAGTAAAATAAGTTTGAGCGTAGTAAGATGTACGACTGTTATTTCAAAAACTTTTTCAACTGCATATAAATTGAATTCTGACAAGGAGGTAGAATCAATATTATTTCTTCCATACACGAACCTTCCTAAACAGTGCCCTTATTTGATTCCCTAGTTCTACAATAAGATCCTGCAAGGTAAAAACTAGGAATTTGGAGTGTGTTTAGATCATTATGAGATAACCAATGTTCTGTAAAGCAAAGAACATCTATTTGACTAAGATCCCACTGTAATGCCTCGATAAATTCAGTTTTATTTGAAAGAGATTGCACATTATGATGCATTATTTGAATCTTTTGCATGTACCTACACGGATGCTTTGCTGCTGCACCTGACTGTAGTTGCTATTTATTTATCTCATTTTTGCCTCGTGTGCGTGGTAGAAGTATCGTGTCCCAGCAGGGAAAGGAGGTGAGGAAGGAGGGGTTACAGATGTAAGGGAATGAATAATGGGAGAGGTAGTACAAGGATTAGGTTCAGGGGATAAGGTAATTGGGTTCAAATGGGTTCCGGAGAATCGAAGAGAACTAGGAGATGTAGGTGGGGATGAGTCTTGTGTAGGATACTGCTGAGGTGTAAGGATGTGTTTTGCAAGTTCGCTACTGAGTATATGTTTTCCGACAAGATTCAAGTGAAGACCATGCCGGGTGAAGTGCTTTTCTGAGATAAAGTGAAGCTCAAATAATTGAACATGTGTGCCTCTTAGATGCAGTTTTAATTGTTTACATAGTTTTGTACCGGTCTTGTGGTCGTGCCTGATGCCGCTTTGACCTGCACCGTCAGGGAGACTGAGTGACCACTCAACTTTCCACAAAGGAGAAACTTCAATTAAAATGATGGCTCGTGGCACAGCGAAGGCGCTAGCCTTTCACCACTGAGGTCCGTGTTCCATTCCCGTCGAATCTCATGTGAAATTTGTTCCAACAAAACGAGTTTGGCCGCTTCACAAGGGCTAGTTCAACCCCTGTGAAGTGTCCTAAACTCTATCCCTTTCCTATCTCCTTCCCAACTCTGGCCGCTGGGTAGTGACGCAGGGACGCGTGGAGTAAGAAGCGCGTTCGCGGAGATGCTACCTGGCGGTCCTCTTTGACAACTGACGAGACGAGACGAGACATAAAAATACAGCGTCCTCTGGAATAGAGGACGAAATAAGAATAATTTTTCGAGTTGTAGCGCCCTCTCGAGCACATCTCGCAAGCCGCTATTTTTCATACTGATTTTGACTACCGCAAAACCTAGGACATTCTTTTTTGGACACGGAACCTTACATACCACCAGATCAACGCTGTCGGCTGAGACCTGGCGGAGAGCATCAGCGGGCAGCGGGACTCGGAAGGCGGGGGAGATACCCCGAGTATCGACACCAACCAAATACCCGCGGATCTGCTAAGGAAGAACCTCTTCGTCATCAAGAACCAAGAGAAGGCGGGGCTGCCGCCCACACCGCCGCCTCTTCCTTCTCCGGACAACCCTACCAACCTGGATGCTGCTACTACGCTGCCTACCGACATAATGGAAGGCATCGAGGAATCTGGACCCCCGGACAACCCTGGACGAGCAACGGAAGGCAACAACGACGACGCTACGGGAATGAATGCCTACGGCAGACGACCCCACGACTCCTCCTCCAACTCCCCCAACCCAATAGAAACCCAAAACCCCTACCAACCCCTCTCAACACCGGACCCACCCAACAACCCTGCAGCCTCAACGACCGACCCTGCCCAAGACCCTGCTCAAAACCCTACTGACCCTCCAAGATCTAACAACCAGACCAAAGGCCGAATTGGACCTTTCAGGATTGACCTTAAAACAATCCTTGACCCTACTGACCTCATCAAAGACTTGATGAAAACTACGAGTAACCACATGACGGCCAAATGCACTCGGACTGACCTACTGATTCAACCCCTGACACTGGCAGCCCACTCAAAAATACGAGACCGACTGGACCAAATTACAAGAGACCCTAGACTAAAAGGACTGTTTTTCACCGCAGTGGCCTATCACTTTAACCGTGCTACGACTCAACCCCACAAAAAATTTGTGATTAAAGGACTACCTTCAAAATTTGACCTGAGAATCATCCAAGAGACTCTGACTACTCTGAAAATTACCCACCACCACATTTCAGAAATGATGAGACGAGACAGCAACGGAACTCTGACTCCACTAGGACTTTATACAGTTGAGACCAACAGACTCGAATTGACTGACATCAAGACTAAATTAAGGTACCCTTTCCCTCAGATAAAGTGGCCGGCAAAATTCTATCTTCCACACCGCGCCGACAAACTTGGACACCCCTCGGCCTGGGGGAGAGACGCGTTGACCAATCGCTAGCAGGTAGAACCACAGTTGTCTGTGATAGGTGCAACATCCCAAGGGACAGAAAGAATGCTGTCTCAGGGGGAGGGGGCTAGTTCGTTTACGTACGAGACGGAAATATCGTCATATTTCCCTGCCGAAGGAGATAGTTTGCCTGCGCGTACGCCACGACGAAAAAAATATTTCTAAGCGGGGTTTTCCGTCCAGAATGATTGTCTATAGAGCAGTAAATATTTATCATTTTAGCAACAATTATTCTAACTTTCAGTAATCGATTTGTAACTCCTGTCAAACTGCTATTTTGAGATATTCATTTCAGGCACAATTTGCGGAGCCTTCCCGGCCGTTCTAACGCATATTTCGAATTTGTTTATAAAATTATAAATTGTTGCAAAATTGTTAATTCGCTGTTTTTGGTTCTGGGACATCGGAAGACTCTCCCCCCTTTAGATTTGCAAAATTTGGAAATTGTTTATAAATTTGCAATTGTTGCAAATTTTTTATTGTCTAATCTGAATGGCGTTTAAATGTGATGCAAAATTCCGGAATCCGTTCGGTGCTATTATATCTCGTTCTCGAGATATATGTAATTGTTTATAAGAAATTAACATCTTAGTAGACCCCATTTGTTTGCGCTTAATTCATTCGCGCTAGCAGAATAGCGTGGGATGGGCATACTGAAAAAACAGTTCTCCAATGCCGCGCTTTTGCCTGCCACATACGCTTAAAACGCACTTGCTTGTAAACAAATTCTGTGGCCAATTTAATTATGCTAAATTTGTATTTAACGGCGAGTATGAGCATAACTTCTATTTGGTTTTATATTCTCTTTTAAGTCCTACAATTTGCAAGTCGATATATTTATCAAATAGGAAAGAAATTGATTATAAAAAAAATATTTTTCAAGGTGCATTACGCCCAAACAATTGTTTCTGTTTTTCTATCAAAGGGATGTTGAGCAACCGAATAAATGTATTATTAATTTTTTAATGTCCCCTGTTAACACCGAGATCAGAAACTATTTGTTCCTCTTGTTTAACCATTACCATTAAAAAATAGGGAAACATATTGCTTAGCTGTTTGCTATAAGCTGCACTGGATTGGATGAATGTAGTGTTAAGGTTTTCTAATACAGAAATATTAAATTTTGTGTTTTTAAAGATCACATGAGTAGAATCACACATCACAAAATACTACTTCATTTACGCAAGTATAGATATTTCTAAATTAACATATATAACTTTATGTTAATATTTTCAATTCAATTTATCATTCAATAATTCAGGATCATCGTTCTAAAACTGTTAATTTGATGTTTTATGTTATAATATAGGAATGCGAGTGCATGTGAAATCGTGTTACATTCTCTCTTCCTCTAGATTAGTAAGTGCATGCAAACAGAATTTTTGTTACAAAATTAAACATCGCTAGCTGACCTCCTAAGTATCAATGCGAATTTTAAAATATTTGTTCTTTATAAACTCAGTAAAATTGCACATTTTTTAAATTCTAACGTTAACCAACAGAAATTCACTAGGGAACCTCCATTGCAATGTGAAATATCATAGCAAATTTTTAAATGACTGGCCAAGGTTAAACTACCTTATTCGACAGATGACATGTCATCCGCAATGAAATTTCATTGCAAAATTATATTTCTTTGAATTGTTAATACATATTTTAAAAATATATTAATAATTATATTTAAAACATTTTTATGATTGACAAACATTTCAATGAAATTTCGTGAATTCCTAAATGGTTGAAAATAAATACATTCTTAAAATTGAAGTATTGTAGTATCTTAAAATATAACAAAGATACGTGCTTAGAAAAAACATTTTTTTACTACTAAAATAAATAAAAAAAAACTTGTTAAAACAATTCAAAGTGATTTAGCGTTAATGTTACAGTTCTGTAAATATCTATGACGTAGCATTTTCTAGTGAAAATACTTAGAACGAACTTGGTGGTCAAGTTATATTATCTTCCCAACAAACATTACATTTTAGCTTCAACCCCACAAATATCGGCAGAGTTCGAAGGTGGTTTTTTGGACGCTACTCTCCACTCTATGAAACTCCCGAAACCTTGAATTTTGCACGACCATCTGTACAGGAAGGACGTAGCGGTTTATCAAAAGAAAACGGACCATTCAAGGTATCTCATGATCAATCGTTGAAAAGGTTTAACCAATAAAATCTACCTCTAAGAAAAATATCAAGTAATCAATGTTAATTATCACCGCTTAACATTGTGTTTACTATTTCGATATTTTCAACATCCCAATAACCTATATAAAACGAATGTTTTTCAGGTTATTATAAAACAATTCAATAAATATATGCATTTATTCACGTTATTATTCGTAAAATGCTGAAAAATCTAAGATGTTATTTTAATCTGTGTTCATCGGAGGTTTGAGATTAAAACACAAACTGACAAGCAGAGAAAATTAAAGTAATTGTGAGTGATTGATGAAGTTGAATCATCAAATGAAAACCAATGTTTCTTGCTTCTTATAATGCCACCTTGTTTAATAAACATGTAACTACATGTGATAAATATATTTAAACATGCAAATTAATGAAAATTTTGAAAAGTAAAATTATCAATAAAACGTTCATTCATCTTATTACAATACGGAATTGGAGAATTATCAAACAAGGCTCTTAAGTCGAAATTGGTAACCAATTGAATATTGTAATGCAATTACGATTTGAATATCATAGAAAGTAGGACGCAATTTGTCAAAATTCAAGTGAACTATAATTTTTATTTAAATTTGCCTTCTTGTCCCACGAAAAAATGACATTTTACAGTACTTTGTTGACAATTCTTATACCATGGGTTTGTTCTAATACTACTTGCAGTATGCAGATTATTGTTTTTGGTATTAATGAATTATAGATATGCAGGGCTTGATTTCTGCCGGAACCCGTTCCGGTACCTCAGGAATAATTATTAAATTATATTATATATAAATAACTATTGCTATTACATTAATAATCAATTTGAGGAGCGTTCCGGCATCTAAAATTTAAAAAATAAAGCACTGGATCTATGTATCATAATAACTCTTATTACGACACTGATCTCAGTTTCGTCAAATTTGACTTTTAGACAATGAAAGTGAATGTTCAATCAAAGTTTACCCATCTAAATAAAGTTTGTCTTACTATAAATACTATTTAGACAGTGTGTCTATACGTACTATTTAGACAAAACTAGAGCTGCTTAAACAGCACGTCTTATTTGCAATAGTTACGCAATACACAATACGGCCTACGTGAACTTGCAAAATTATTTATTTCAGCAGCAATGATTTTCTCCTCGCTGGTATTCGAACTCGGATTCTTAAAACTAACATGCCTGACCCGTTTCCCCTACACCACCAGTTACACAGCTGAATTTACTCCTTCCCGACGCAAAAAGAGAGTGAAACATTTGCATTTACGGTTCTTAAAAATTCAGAGTGTTTAATTTACATTAATTCAAGATCTAGTTTAAAAAAAAAATTCTTGATGAAAAAAATCTCTAAAATATCTTGCGTCAATATTGTTTTTCGACAATGTTAGTATTTGTTTGTACGACATTCTTAAACGTCTTTTGCTTCGAGGAATAGATTTATAGAAAAACAATTGGAGCTCTTTTTGAGAAAGTTTTGAAAGTATGATGGGTTTTGGTGTAAAGTACCGTCAAAATTGAAAGATTCGTTTCAAATTCGAGGATTCGTGACATCAGCCAGATTGTTTAAGGAATATCCATTTTGGTGAACATCGTGTTTACTTTAGGCTCAAGAATTATCCATACGTAGACGGGCTGACGAAGAGGTTTCTCGAAAATCACTTTTTCAGGTTCAAAACAATCGTTTTGACAGCCCTGTGTATAAAAAGAAATATACTAACACGATCAACAATCCTCTGTTTTCGAACTAGCAATATGCAAGAGACGATTTTTCTATGCACATTTCGACACTTTCTCCTGCAGTATTACGTAATTCTCTCTTTACACATAATATATGTGGCGATAAAAATACGCTAATGTTGCTAGGATTTGAACTCGGGCCCTTCTAGTCTCGAGGTATAGCTCGAACGTACTACGCTATCACAAGCAGGCGCACTTATTACGAAAACAATAAAAACGTGATATTCATTGCACTTGGTTTTTTATTAGAGAAATGTACTCCATGTGTCAAGGACATCAAATTCCAAATAGAAATGCAAAAGGAAGAAAACACACGCAACTACATAGCTCATTTTAGTTACAAATATTTTCAATAAAATAATTTTAATATAAAATAAATTTCTCTTTTTTCCAGTTTTATTATTTGCTCTCTTAAATTTTTTGTGTGCTCGTATAAAAGGTTGATCTCTGGATTTAATTCAACACTCTGAATATCCAGTTGGTTATTAACCGTCATAATTGGAAGTCAATTAAATTTATATGCGAGTACGAAAGAATATTAACTTGGTACGAGACGGAGAACACGTTTCTGGTGGGCGACTGAATTTCGACCGGGAGAGCGAGTGGTTCTGCGGAGAGGTGCTACACTGTGTTCTCAACCCGAAGCTCCGACGCTTCAAGGCCACAAACACCAGAAGGCGCAGCGGATTTCCCGACGCGGCCGAGAAGGAAAAAAAAAGGTCGTGCCAAATGAACAGTTTTTATATTAAAAGGAGTAATTCATTTTTAAACGGAAAGCTTATTCTGAATTCTTTACGTAGAAAGAGGGGAGAGTAAAATATTTGCTATACTAAAAGATAAAGAAAGTAGAAGTACATTTGGTTCCTATCTCTAGCACGAGAAGACAGAATCAATCTTTTCTTTTTAAAGGATTTGAAAATGTAAAATTGTAAATTAGTGGATAAGAATCTGAGTAAGAGACGAATTCCAGTATTAATTATTCTCTGAATTCTTAGAGAGAGAGAGAGTATTTCACTTTAAAGCAGTGTTAATTCAGAATTGCTAGCTTTGATTCTCATTTGTTTTCTTTTGTATAAAGTAATCTTTTTTTTTTTCGATTCTCTGTATTGCTGAAAGTGTGTTCATTGAAAGTTTGTGTTATAAATGAGAGCAAGAAGTTGTGTATTTAGTCATTAGAGTGTGTTGGGTCTTTTCTTCCAGCCAATCATAGTTATTGTGTATTTGATTTTTTTGAGTGCCATTTCATGTAATTGTCACAACAGCAATTTTTCTAGAATATACTAAAATAAGAGAAAAGTGATTCTAACTCGAGTTTTTAGTAATTTGCATCCAATCCAAAGCGTTCTTCACGACCCTGACCCCCTCTATTCTTTTTTTTTTTATTATTTGTGTCCACACTGGGACGTCTTACTGAGCTAGCTGACCATACGGCGAATTGTGTTCGCCACCCCCTAGACGTCTCAGGTCGGGTGCTGGCCTTACGGCTTGAAACCGACGCGTGGGTCGCAGCACTGGTATTTTTTGGAACCTAAAAAGATATGTTATTTTCTTTATTGATTATGGGATTGAACATTACGCATTATCAAATGGTAAACAATTCTTCTCACTACTTTTTTGTAGTTCCGATAGAGATCTGCTAAACTATTACCACTCTCAATGAATTCATGAATGGTCTGAGCCCTCAAATAGTGTGATTCAACTCAGGGTATATCATTAATAAAACTCCTTACACTGTCTTATATTTCAGTATTTACTGTGAGCCAGGTTCATGTTTTCCTCTCTTGTAAGGCTCAACAAATCCGGTTTCAGATATCTTCGTCAGAGCCGTCCGAATGGGTCGGTCGTTTATATCACGAGTCGCTTTGAAAAATGTCTTACACACCCAAATAGTATATTATTCACTTCAAATGAAACGTTGAATTCAATCTTCTGAGTTCTTGTGTGGTTGTGTAGCGGTACTTGGGTTTGCCAGGCTCAGTGTGTGCAATTATAAATTCCCTTTTCCCTCTGTAAATCCGCAAGATTCCAATAGTTATCAAAACTTTCTTGTCGAACTTCGTCATTAATATTTCCCCGGCACAATCAACAGTCTACAATTCGCTCCACATGCTGGTCTCACTGTTCTTGCTGCAAATTCTTTTTTCTTTTGGAAAATGACACGTATGCTCCTCTAGAATTTCTCATTATTTTAGCTTTTCTAAGTGCCCAGTTTTCGGGATTCTGTTTCCTTTTCTTTCCTTTCTTCATCTTTTCTTCTTCTTCTTCTTCTTCTTTATCTTCTCAGTTTCTATTTCTGTTACAACGCTGTTTTCATCTTCTGTACTTTTAGACCCATATCTGTCGCAGGAAGTGATAGTAAAATTTGGATCTTCTGTTGAATTATCATCTAATTCATCAATATAGTCACTGTACACTGGAGAAATACGGTATTGTTGTTTCCCTTTCATATTTCTCGGAGACAGGCGGGTAGGACTCTCTGACCTATATGTAACAGCATGAATGTCTATCACCTCTATCTCCTTCAGAACTGGTCGTAACAACAATTGATCTTATTTCATTACAGGATTTCATTATGGATGATACATTCCTATAACAATTTAGCTCGTTAAGTATCTTATTATGGCTTTCGTTTACTACCTCATCACTTGGATTTGTTACATGGTCTTCTTTTCCTTCAATACATTCCAGATTAGCAGAACGTCCATCCTCTGTATTATCGCGTAATATGACAGGCGAACGCCCTGATGACATTTTTCTGCACGAAAAGGGAACAGAAAAGGAAGTGTACGAGTATATTCTTAAAAGGTAACGCAACTCAAAATATCCTAATCTACTTCTTCAAAATTGACACTTAAGGAAGTTAGAAAATAGTTCTTTTAAAGTGATGCAATTCACACTAAAATCAACAGCATCGTGTTAACTTGGGAAAGCTAGCAATGATTCAGTTAGAAAATAACTTTTTATGGCCAAAGCACAGAAATGAAACTTTTTGAACTTAATGAAATTTTTTCATTAAAACTGACGTAACTAGAAATTCTCTGAACTAATACTTAAAAACAGATTTAATATAAATTATTTAACCATTTTATAAGATAAGATACATTTATTTAAGCTGCTATTAGATATAACCGGTGGCAGCTCTTTACATAAATAAGGTAATATAACTAAGATACAAGATATATAATAATAATGGTAATAATAATAATAATAATAATAATAATAATAATAATAATAATATTAAAACTGACTGATTCATAAAACACTAAGTTACAAACACTAAGAAATCTCTAACTCCGCAATGAATATTTGCACAATTAGGACCACACTGCACTGGCACTATACTGCACTTCACTCATTTCCCTTCATTTACTTACTAATACACTAAATTAATTTCCTAAACTGTTGAACGCTTCGAGGAAGGGGTTCAAATGCTTTTGCAGGCAATCTATTCCATTCCCTTATTGTTCGATTTGTGAAAGAAAATTTCCCGACATCCGTTCTCTGCGGTCTTAAATTTATTTTGTGCCCGTGATTCCCTCTGCTGATGTACGTAGGAATACTTAGCCGCCGATTAATTTCTTTCCAAGCTGAATGATCGCAAAGCGCAGTCTTCCTACTGATCGCCTGTTTCGAGTGAATCCCACCCTGACATTGTCTTGTCCCGAAAAGTCAATTTAGCTGCCCTACGCTGGATCCTTTACAAAGTTTTACACTGCATAATTATCTCCGGACCCCAAAAAATTGTTCCATATTCCGTTGTGGGACCAACAAGCGAAAAATAAGCAATCTCCTTCGCGTTATCGTACTCTATTTTAAGACGCGTAATACAAAGTGAACAGATTTCCAGGTTTCCCCTACAGCAAAATCTACGTGATTTTCCAGCTTAATTTACTATCAAAATGGACCCTAGGTACTTGCACGAAGAAACTCGCGACATAATGTTATTTAAACGGCAATTTGTTTCCCTGTAATAATGAACACTGCCAAAAGTGATTTGCTTTTAGAGCCATTTATTGACATTCCATTATTTTCCGCCCAGTAATATAACACATCAAGATCCCGTTGCAGCATTCCTCCATCTACATTCGGATTCATACTACGTTATATTATGCAATCGTCTGCAAATACCAGAAAACTTGAGATTAAGTGCGCTGGCGGATCATTGACGAACGCTAGAAATAGAAGAGGTCCAAAAACAGTTCCCTACGGTTTTCCTGAAGTAACGCTTGCTCCGGAAGATAACGCTTGTACAATTCGGACTTTGTTTTCCTTCTCGCAGAAACTCTCTAATCCACGCCATCGCCCTGGGATCATTGCCTGAATTCATAACTTTCTGAACAAGCCGATTGTGAGGAACGACATTGAACGATTTGGCAAAATCTATAACTATTGCGTCTACTCTCCCGCCCGCGACAATTTCATCTGCTAGATCCTGAAATAGCGTGACTACCTGACTTTCGCATGAGTAACCACTCATGACCACGTGTGGGCCATCATAGAGGCTTTATGCTTACATTGATAAACTAAAGTGACACAAAGAGAAATATCACGATGACTTTTTGTGATTTCAATCCAAAAGACCGACACAATTCAAAATAACTGTTTTGCACATCTTTCCAACGACTCGTTGACTGTGGAATTCACTACTCAACTATCAATGCTAGTAAAGTGATACAACCGCCCTCTACAGTTGTGATGTTTTGACGACTGGGACTTTTGATGACTGGTCAAGTATCGTTTCTGCAACTGTGTCTTAGTAACAACTCAAAAATGAAGATTTTGTAGTTGTATCACTTTTGTGGCAAGGGTGCGAAAGATGTCACGGATCTGTCACTTTTTCTTCCACGTCCTTGTCCCTTCCCCTCCCCTGACATACACACTACACTTAGAATTATATGTACTGCACTACCACCCATGTCGGGACAGCAGTCGGGAGCTTCGAGCTTGTTCCATGGGGGGCGGTGCCCCGCTGGGGACGATCTACCAAGGCGAAACCGACGTGTATGTCGACACCGGGTCTCAGGAGGAGTAACCACGTCATGAGAGGGAAATGAAGGAGAGGGTGTGGGAGGGAGATGATGGGGCGGGTGGCAAAGGGAGGGGAATGAAGAGGCTGAGTGCGGAGGAGGGGCAGGTGGAGAGGCCATGTGTGCGCATGCGTCTGGCTGGCACGCGGCCCTTCACCTTCCTCCCTCCCTCACGTGCTTGCTCGCGTCAATAATGTGTTTCGTAACGCGAAACTCCCCAATCAGCCCCGGCAATAATTTGACGTCAGTGACGGTTTAGATTTGAACAGTTATCTTTATTTTAAGTTCAAACAAGAACTTCGCGATTAATTGTTTTTGCTTGACATGTTTTGCTTGAAATATCGAATTCTATGACTTGTGTAATTGAAAAAATATCTTAACATAAATATCACCACAATAAAAAAAAGCGCAGTTATGAATTGAAATGGTCTCTCAATATTATTATGTTATATGTAATGTGATAATTTCGAACTCCGAGTAATTTTGCATTATCAGCGTGGAAGATATAGAATTTACAGCTGGATAACCTTTCATTCCTTGTTGTCATGACACTAATTTGAACATAACGTATTACCATGTAAAACATTCAGCCGTATATTATTGACGACAAACACAAGTATTTGATATTACTTTATATGTTAAGAAGCTTTTGAAGTCTTGGTATATGTCAGGAACAAGACACCGATAACTTCTAGTTATTTGGGAATTAAGAGTATATAAAGTAATCATTAATATTCAGAAGCAAGGCTAGGGAAATGTGAATGAAACTGGCTGAAACACTTAAATAAAGTAATGAAGAAATTTGAAATCTTTAGTATAATGCTTTTAACATTATTTAGGGGCTGCATTGTTATCATATATACTAAAATGCAATTTTTGAGTTATGAGAGGGTTTTGAAACAATTGAGGATAATTGTTACTAACACAACTTCTAAAAAGCCTTGAAATGATTACGTATTTCATCAATTATTAAACGTGAGGGCTCTCCACTTCACAGCAAAACTTTAAAGCAGCTAATTTCAAAACTTAACGTTTTGCGATTTTGCTGTATTGGAGCCCGTGGAGGATAGAGTATGTATTTATTATACTCCTAATTTTACGTGTGGATAACAAATGCTAATGAGAAACTGTGTGCTACGTTGTAGTTATTATTCTTTTGCTTTTCTAGGAACTAATATGTTTGTTGTAGGATGGAACATATTAGTTCCTAGAATTGGATGAATATCCTTTGGCGATCCACGAGAATGGCGAATAGCGATTGTTACACTTGATATTTCGGGCGTATAAGCTTCTATTGTCGTGCATGCTCTATTCCTTCCCGCTCAATGATGAGATCCGGCACCGACTTGTAGGTGGGCTTGCCGCTTGCCGCCTCCAGGTCGCTCCCTCCGCCCGCCGAGGCGCGCTCTGCGCTCCCGCTCGGTCTCCGGATTGGTCCCCGCTTGGTCCCCAATTTGAAAGGGGCGGCCGGTGGCTCGGCTGTCGCGGGAGGTGCTCCTCCATTGCGCCGCGCCGCGCAAAGTCAACATTCGCATTCCGAGGCCGCCCCCGCCTCTGGTTCCTGGTCCGCTCCCGCCACTTGCTTTCGCCTTGCGGCGGACTCTTCAGGGCATTGCCCAGCACCTCCCCCCCACACACCTACCAAGGGGTCCTCACTTCTCAAGGAGGTCTCACATGACAAGGAGTCTCACAGAAGGGGGAAGATTTACCAAGAGGGTATCATTTACTATGAGAGGCCCGCATACTCACATGGCCTCTTAAGAATAATCCTCCTACCTAGAGGAACTCTCTCATCAGGGCCACTTAAAAAACATACTATTCGAGTCACCCTACCAAAAAGTCTAGTCATGATGGGACCTCTACTACTCAATGGGGCAGTACAGCCCTGAAGAGGACCGCGATATGTCGGTCGAAACGTCGGCACCCCAGCCTTCGACGCGGCGTCACCCGGACAGCCCAGATCAATGGGGCTGCTTATTACAAGGGGCTTCACATAACAAGGATACACAATACCCTGTGTCAAAAGATACACAATAACCAAGGGAATCCGCAAATATGGGAATTCTGCTACCAAGGGCTTCTCACTTGCTTCTCATTCTCTTAAGCGTTGTTAACGCTATCCGAGGAGAAAATTTAATAAAAAGAAATTAAAGCCATTTTTGAAAACTATTAAAAATGTAATTGAAGCTTCGTGTAATGTTTCTTCCAAAATCAATATATACATTTCAAACTTGCAAAGTATTTGTTGTGTATAATTTTGTTTCATATAAAGTATTTGTTCTATATAAAGAAAATTACAAATTCCAATAAAACAACAATTTTATTTGCCAAATCCCAAAATCAGAATCCACACTAATGGTGCTACAGAATGGCACAGACTTTCTGGTAGTAAAGGTTTCTAATTTCCGTGGTATGGACTGGCTTTATGGTCTGGCTCCATCCTCTTGCCAGCCGCCATCTATCGCCACACATAGTACATTTTTTCAAATTTTCTCAATTTTTAGGTTTCCTAATAATAGAACCGGAAAATTACTTTAAGAATATTAAAGAAAAGTAAAACATCGTCATAAATGACAATTTTCATTGAAAATGTGGCGCCGGTTTTAAGAAAATGGCGTTTAAGCGATACTGTAAATGCGAAATTTGAATCTCTTTCATAGAAAATATTTTCGAAAAACTTCATTTAAAGTCATATGAGATACTTGAACTCGAAAATGCAATAGTGTTTGCAAGTCGCTGGAAATATGCATATTAACTGTGCGAGAGATATTAAAAAAAAATTTTTGTAACTTTTGAAAAAACAAAAGAATACAGCAAAACGAACTTTGACATTTTAACAGTGCAATAAGTAGTACCGGTTGGAAAAAAATCAAAGAAAAAAAATTGGAACTATTTTTGAGAAAATGGCGTTTGATCGTTTCTAAAAATGCGAAATTTTGAGCTCATTTTCACAGAAAACAGTTGTTTTCGAGAAACTTTATGACATTATATGTAGCATATAAACGTAAACAAAACGTAAAAGTAAACAAAAATATGAGTTAATTCCTTAGAATGTAAGTAATATTCTGAGAAACAAGTAAAACATTACATTTTTGTAATTTTTTAAAAAAAGAATTCCATCTGATAGAGTGCATTTAGCACCATCTCTACCAAAAGCTTATAGAAGAAATTTCGATCTGTTTTTGAGGAAATCTTGTTTCCGTAATATTTTTTTTTCCTAGGGCTTTTATCCAGCCGACAGCCGGTTGCCCTTTACGTCCCGAAGGGACGCATACTCGACCATACACTAGACAAACACTTGCGGGCTCCTCTGATCTGGGGTCAGCAGAACGCGAGGCCCTCCGCTACAACACATACACAAATTCAAGGGACAAACAGCCATGCCCAAGGCGGGACACGAACCCGCGACCCTTCGGACCGAAGCACTGAGTCGGTACTCGCTCTTAGCCACCTCGGCCATCCAGGTCGGCTTCTATTTTTTTAAAATTACAAATATTGCACGCAGTAAAGCAAGGTGAAATCCAGAAGCCGTACTCCAAATTCGTGTACTTCATGTCGTAGTGACGTGTGTTTACTTCTTCCGTGGAGGTGCGCTCGTAGCGGTTCCCACTCGAAGTGTCTTTCGGGTCCCGCATATAAGGCCCGTCTGGGGGGGGCTCGCCGGCCAGCCTTTCAGGGCCAACAGCGGCGTGCTGCTGTCGATCGTCGTGGCGTTGTCACGACTTAGTGTATGGGCCCGACACCGCTCGTGGGAGCGTATTGTGGCATCACCACACGGATGCCACGGTATTGCAACCTTCAATCTTGCAATTTCAATGGAGAAAGTAAAAAGAGTATCCTAAGATATCTTATGCAAAATGAGAATCTGGATTAGTTATCAATCGAGGCCGTTCGATTGATAACTAATCCAGATTAGATTAATTAAATCCACAGAAGACCAGATTAAATGAATTAAAATATTACTAAGCTACTAAGCATGTTTTTATCCATTTTAAAAATTCCAACGTACAATTTTCGTGTAAATTTGACAATTCATTCTGTGAAATGTGGCATGTGATTGATGTTGATAGTAGTTGACAGAAGACCATGGATTACACTAGGGAAAAAATATTTATTTTTTACTGATACGTTATAGATTGTTATTGCCTTGAATACGGAGCTCGTTATTACACTACATACCTTACCTGGATCGAAAGGATCGTGGTTAGTCTGCACAACTGACTTTGAAGTTGGCGCGCGCACGAGACGGCTTTATTGAAGTATACGGAGCAGCGGGGCACTACCAGCTTTAACGGACATCTAGCCACGCGAGCGAGTTTGGCGCAGCGGGGGGACCGGTGTATAATGGACTGCTTGGCACTTGGCGCTTCGCACTCGGAAAGACAGAATAGTGACAGAGATGGAGAGACCGTTTTTTTGTGGCAGCTGCACTGACCACGCCGTGCTACGTGTTTTCCTATTGGGTAATTGTTGATCGATCTACGAACTGATACATCTTTTGGTGATGTGGAATACTGCTACGAACTTAGTGCATTCTTGACCGTCGAGTCGTAGACATGGCATTGTTATTGCATAATTGGATAGTGCCTTTTTTATTGTAACGCTTGAGAAGCACAATAAACTGTTTGTGTAGAAACATCTTTCTCCCTACTTTTTCATACATTTCAGTTAAGAGGGAAATATGAAAACAGTTGAATGATATTACATGTTCTTTATGGAGGGAATCATGGGGGGGGGGGAATAGGAAAAGACAAACAGTCAAGTTAACATCTAGTTAATTAATAAATTTAATAAAGTAATGTCAATCAATATAATTAGAGAAAAAATAAAATTATGTATGTACCACGGGCGTTTACTGGTTAGATTAGATATTATTATTAATTCTGCAATTAAGTGTAGTGACTTGGTGGCAGAATATCTTAACTTTACTTGCATTAAGCTTACATGACTAATAATAAGTTACAAAAAAGTAGTTAATTAAAATAACAAAATAATAATAATAATAATAATAATAATAATAATAATAATAATAATAATAATAATAATAATACTGTTATTAATACTAACAATTCAGTAACTTCCTATTAGGAAATACTACTAATTTAACAGTAGAAACTTAACCCTGATACATATACCTAACAATATAATTATCTAGAAAAATAATTTATTTTTAAACATTCTCAAGCTTTGAGGAAAGATTTCTAAGATTGTTGCAGGCAAACTGTTCCATTCTCTAATGGTTCGGTTTGTAAATGAAAATTTCCCAACGTCCTTTTTTTGTATTATCTTAATTTTATGCACGTGATCCGCTCTACCGAAGTATGTAGGTTTTCCTAGACGACGGTGGATTTCATTCCGAGCAGGATAGCCTGTGTATGCTTTGTACATAGCATAGAGTCGCAACTTAATCCGCGTCTTTTCGAGTGACTCCCATACACCTCTATTTTTGGAATCCCTGAAAGTAAATTTCGATGCTCTGCGCTGGACCTTTTCTAGGTTACCTTGCTGCAATTTTCTGTACGGGCCTCAACGTACAATTCTAATACGGGTCGCACTAGTGACTTATTAGCTTATTCTGTACCTCTCACTGTACTCTTCTTTAGGATCCGCATAACAAAATGTTGAGATCTCGGGGCAAACCACTCGGACATTTTGTCGCCGTTCGTTCATTAGAAGACGTATAAAGCCCTTGGTGGACAAATAACTATTTTCTCTTACCTCCAGGATGAAAGGAGGTGATTTCAAAGCAAACAATCACGCTGATTTTGAATATCATTATAAAAAGTTTCTATCATGTAGGGTTCAAAATATGAACTTAATAATTGAAATAAACAAAAGTCTATACCAATTTTCGGTTATGTTACTACACAATTTTATGAGCATGCTTCATATGAGGTAAGACAATTCAAAAATTGAATACACATAATATACAATAATATTGAAACATATTGAAAGGAGAAATTCCCTAAAATTCTTTGCACTTTGTCACTTCCTATTGTATTCCTGTTTACTCTCTCTCTGTCTCCGCCTCTCTCGCTCTGTGTCTCTCTCTCCCTCTCTGTCTCTCTATTAGGATCGTTTTATCGGTGACACAACAGTGGTGAGCAGCCTACGGTTTGTCCTGGTCACAAACATGACAGCCAAAGTGTAAAAAATACGCAAGTTTTGTAATTTCCTCAATCTTTGTCCTTTGAAGTTTGGGTATAAATCATTCACAAACGTAACAGAAGGTACCGGGTTTATTCGCACGCTTTCGATGTGAAATGACGTTTTGTATTTTATCGAATCGATTTAATTTAACAGATCATGTGGCGAATTTCACTTTATAAAACCCACAGAAACGTAATATATTAATGTATTTGAGGCACACGCAAACCAGACACGAACTTCTCGCGCCCTATGAGTACAGTTCCGAACGACACCGACTGACTCAGAAACTACCACTCCACCAGTTGGTCATTTGTATTCTCTCTCTTTGATAAGGTTAGGGGTTAAAATAATTCCTTTCTGTGACTCATGTGCGGTAGGAAATATGAAGGTGCACGTGACTTGTTTTCAAAACATTCACCAAGACACTCGTAGTACGCTCAGAGCGCGGTTCCCTGACGCAAGGAAGAACTCGACAATTTTCCAACACAGATGGTAAAATAATAATAATAATAATAATAATAATAATAATAATAATAATAATGTATTATTTGGCGTTATTGGGTTGGCAGACCGACTTGGCCGGCCAGCTACTGGAGTCCCCCATGCCTAGGCCTAGTTCAATTCTCGTGCTTGGGGGTAAGCGCGATGTGAGGCAACCATGACATATACTCTTCACCGGAATTAGCAAGATCCGCCTGCTTGAACTTTTCTTCGTCGTTGAAAAAACACCTACCTTCCTGTAGGTAAAAGTCTTGTTCCCTAGTGTTATTAGAATACCTAAATTTTAATAATATTTAATACGAAACAGATGAGGGTTCTTAATAGTTGCCCAGGCATTATTAGAAAAGTCTTCTAATAATTCTTATTACAAAAGAATCTCAGATTTGTGAAGTTTGGCGATAGATACTAACTAATGGTGCAACAGAATGGCACATAATTTCTCGTGGTAATGTTTTCTAACTTCCTTGGTGAGGACTGCCTTTACGGTCATGCTCCATCTTCTTGTCGGATGCCATCTATCGCCGCCCAAAGTATATTTTTTTGTCATTTTCTTAACTTTTCAGTTTCCGAATTATAGAACCGAAATATTACTTTAAGAATGTTAAAGAAGAGTAAAAGCACGCCCTAAATGGTAATTTTCGTTAAAAAATATAGAGCCGTTTTTAAGAAAAAATCGTTTAAGATCTAGTGTAAATGCGAAATTTGAAGCTCTTTTTTACAGTAATCTTTTGTGTTTTGGAAAAACTTCATTTGAAGTCACTTCAAGAACTTTCACCCACAAATGCAATAATGTATACAAATTGCAGGAAATGTCCATATTAACGGCGTGATACATATTACAAAAATATTACATTTGTGTAATTTTGAAGAAACAAAAGAATACAGCAAAATGAATTCTATTAATAAGCACTATCCGTATGAAAATTTTGAAGAAAAAATTTGGAGCCGTTTTTGAGAAAATGGCGTTTCGGCGTTTTTGAAAATGCGAAATTGTGAGCTCGTTTTCACGAAAAACTATTGAGTTTTCAAGAAACTTAATTAAACTTTATTTAATGCACATATACTCGTAGATGCAATAATGTAAAAAATTGCCACTAAAGTAAATATTAACGTCCTGAGTAGCTAGTCAAAAAATATATTTCTGAAAATTTTGAAAAACAAAAAAATAGAGCGAAATCACGTGTGTCATCTCATAGTGTACATTTCGCACTATCTTTACCAAACGTTTAAATTTAAAGTTTGTTAAAAATACACTTAATTTTGAAAGTTTGAATTTTTTTCGGCGTCTTTCTACAACTACAAAATTGAAGATAAGAGATATTTCCTTCAAGTAAAATTTGTTCTCCATATTTAAATCTTTTCTTAAGATTATGTTCATTTTTTTGAAAATTTTAGTCGTTTTTGCGCAATATTGCATACAATACGTGCAATTTTAAAAAATAACAAAAACAAGACTTTCTTGAAAACGGCTCCACTTTTTTTTCCCTTAAACTTTGGAATCGATAGTGCTGAATACACTATATGAGATGACATAAACGCCAAGTTGCTCTATTCTTTTGTTGTTTCAAAATGTACATTTTTTGATTTGTCTCTCACATTGTTTGCATGGCCGGGTGCGATAAGCTGAGAAAACTGGGATTAGTTTGTTAATAATAAAATCAGCAACTAACGTTGGAATATGGCATTGGTTTCAGACTCGGAAGTCAAGGAATACGCGTTGTTAGAACAACGGATCAACAAAGTTTGATATTCCATGCATAACGTTGTGCAAATGGACACGGCCCCGAACGCATTATGTGCAGAAAGCTTGAAGAGGGCGTTGGATGGTCGTGATCTTTAGAAAGGACGCCTGGATTCATTCTCAGAAAGATTATTGTCGCGAGCACACGTAAGCGGTTGGTGAGGTGCGATCGGATTTTCAGAATAGTCTGGGTATTAAGTAATGATAGTGAACTGGGAATTTGTTTAGTTTGAAGATTGAAAGCTTGGTCTTGTGTAAAGTGTAATGTTAAATTGTAATTGCGAATTTTATTAATGCAATAGTCGGAAGTTTGAATTAAATAGACTCCATGTTTCGAGGAAATCTACATTAGGGTAGCTTGGTAGAAGGATGAAAGAATTTTCTAATAAGTAGATGAATATAATCAGTCGCCAGTAGGTGTTTCACACGAAACTCAGGGAAAGTGGCGACAGCCTATTAAATTTGTGGGAATATTAAGTTCTATGAATAGCAATCGTTGAGGACATTCTGGAACATTGTTTTAATTTAGGAAAGGACGCGAAAATTGGTACGCCAAGGATGTCATGGACAACATTCTGCTAGTCAGCCGAGAAGCCGGCGATTAAGATCACGAACGTAATTGTAATTACGAATGTAAGCTTACGAACTATACTCAAACCTGTACGGTGTTTACAATATTTCAAAGTGAAAAGTAATTCTCATGAGAAGAAAAGAACTGTAATATATACAGGAATAAATGTTAAATTTTTATTGTTGAAAAAGTCTGATAATTTATAGTAGTTGCCATCAATCTAATAATTGATTTCAATCAATAGAACTTCCAGGAATCGTGATCCTGTACAGAATCTCACGTCCACATGCAACATGTAAGGAGTGTATGTTGAATCCATGATAAATTGGCAATAAATTTAATACTTCAGTTTTAGCGTAATAGAAGAGAAGAATAAAAATTTCACAATTAGCTAGCTTCTTCTTCTTCTTCTTCTTCTTCTTCTTCTTCTTCTTCTTCTTCTTCTTCTTCTTCTTCTTCTTCAAGCATTAGAACTTTCGTTCCGTTGCATCTCATTATTGGTCCGTCCATCTTCTCTTCGGTCTTCCTATGCTCATTTTTCCTCTTGGCTTGTATTTCAGAATCTGTTTTGGCATTCGTGTGTTGTCCATTCTGTCTATGTGGCCTCTCCATGCTTTCCTATATTCGTCAATTTTTTCATTTAAATTATAAATTTCTAGGTAGTTGCGTATCTCTTCATTACGTATCCTGTCTTTCCTTGTGACTCCAAAACAACCTCTTAAAAACTTCATTTCGGCAGTCTGAATCCTGCTTCTAATTTTTGTGTCCATAGTCCAAATTTCACATCCATATACCTCTAGTCCACAAGGAACTGCTAAGGTTTTATAAAATTTCATAAGTGTATCATTCCTGACTTTACTTTTCAGTGTCGTCCTAATAGTGCCACACATTCTGTTAAATTTTTCAATTT
This sequence comes from Teleogryllus occipitalis, assembly GCA_011170035.1. Taxonomy (NCBI): domain Eukaryota; kingdom Metazoa; phylum Arthropoda; class Insecta; order Orthoptera; family Gryllidae; genus Teleogryllus; species Teleogryllus occipitalis. The sequence goes on along the minus strand of BLKR01003080.1, from coordinate 77,185 downwards.
TCTTATCAGCATCTATTTCTCCTTTGAAAGACAGATCACAACCTAGGAACTTGAATGAACTTACTTGTTCGATGTTTTGGTTGTTAACCACTAACTTGCATCTAACTGGATATTTTTCTTGGAATGCCATTGACTTAGTTTTTTGAACAGACATCTCTAAATTGTATTCTTTTACAATTAACTGAAGTTCATACAGTAATTAGCTAGCTTATCGTAGATTAATATGAAGTTGCAATTTATCTCAAATATCATATAAAGTTTCTCGAAAACCCAACAGTTTTTGTAAAAATGAGTTCAAAATTCCTCATTTTCAGAAACGCTCAAACGCCATTTTCTCAAAAGGGGCTACAAATGTTTTTCTTAAAACTTTTCGTACGGATAGTGCTAATTGCACTGTTTAATATGGCATAAAGTTCATTTCGCAGTATTCTTTTGTTTTTCAAAAATTTCACAAGTGTAATTTTTTTGAAAAGCAAATCTTCATGCAGTGACAATCGCGGAGACAGCTTATTCATTTTGTAAGGAGTTCAGGGATTGGCCGAAAAAGCAGTGACAGTCGTGAAGACGGCTAGTTCATTTTGTAAGAAATTTAGGGATTGGCTAGGCACGGAAGTACATCAAGTGTTTTCTGTAAATAAACAATCGAAAATATGGACCGAGTTTTGCAGGGTTGAAAGAATATGATTGGCATTCATTCTGACTGATGCCGTGGTGTTGAACGGATCGTGCACAATTAATGTTAGGAGTTTTTTGGGACTTGTAAGCATCTACTGGGGAGTAGATATTAGTAGAACTTTGAATTTGAATGCTATGTGTGGACAGTAAGACTTAAAATATTTCAAGTGAACGAGTTAGAAGGACATTGAGAGCTTAGGCAAATTTATCAGTAACTGGACTGGAATGCTAACAGCAGATAGTTTGCTGATCGTTGAGTATTCAGCATACGCGTGGGATGAACTTGGAATTCGTAAATTGGCGAATGACTTAGACTTTATTAACTTCGGAAACAGTGATGAACGGTGATTGAAGTGTGCTTCTGCAAGAAAAGAAGAGAGAAGATGGTATCTGGACCAGAGGACAGCGACGTCGGAGAAGAATGAAGAGGCACCTTCGTCCAAAAGCGCTTTTTGAAGGGCTTTTTGGTATATCCTTTATAATGAATTGCAAATATCAATTATCCAATTCAATTTTGCATCTATTTCGAAATTCTGCTCACCCCTCGTGCCCTATAGTGGAGACTCAGAAACCCAGAAAATGGACCCACAAAAAATGAAATTAGATATACAAAAAAATCATTTCGTAGATTACAATTTAAAAATTTGTACATTTTTCGACATCGACATAACCCGAAAGTACATTTAAAGCAAAATGTAACGTCTGTACTCATAATGTATTTTTCAGCTAACACAGTAGTATTTGCCGGTAATCGACCTTTTCTCTTTGGGTAAATGAAAAATCACTCTATATACAGCACTCTTAAATTTGATTTTACTTAGCGATATTAACTTTGAAGCATTTATTTTATATTTCATCATATTAATTTATCGACGACTTACAGGAAGCTTCTCAACAAGATACAACTACTGCCGCGACACCACGCTTTGTATCTAAGGTATCAGAGATGACGAAGCGGTCAATTTTGAGCTTGTCCATAGCTTACCGATAAAAACACTGTTGAAATGAATCACACAGGATATTAAGGTATGAACCGCGTGATACAAAACATCTCAGCTCCCTAGAAATGAAAATTTTTCAATTCTTTTAAAATGTGTAGAGTCTGGATCTTACAAAGTATGTATTTGGCAATTTTAAGTCAATTGTTCGTCTCTGCCGGCTAGCTAACGGTGTCCTCCATACCAATTAATTCCCACTCTTGAGGGGTAAGAGACATGTGACGAACATGACGTATTCCCTTCAACGCAACTAGCAAAGACCGCCTGCCAGAGCTTTTCTTCGTCACACAGCTACAGAAACGGAGGCGATTTTACAGGAACGCTACAATTAGTACATGGCCTTCGATCGTTTTAAGAAAGTAGGCAAAACCATTCACGAGACATTTTCCTTTAGTTTCTCAGCGGAGAACACGGAAGGTCGAGTGTAAAAGTGCCATTTCAGTACAAAAACATGTTACAAAAGCACATCAATTTCTAAAAACCTATTCGCTAAAATACAAAGATATACACAGATTTGAAAACGTCTTTTTAAGCGCATTACGATACGCTAAAATTTAGCATAGGGTTTTATTTAAAAAAACAAAGTTGACCTTATATCTTCATAGTAAAAAATAGCGCAAAGACGAAGTATGCTGAATGCATGTAGCCCCTGTTCCAGCAATCGAGTGTCCAATCGGCATCTTCGTATCATGCGCGGTTGAGGAGATACAAGGGGTGTTAACACTTAGCTGTTCTACCCTGTGTATGTGTGTGTGTGTATATATATATATATATATATATATATATATATATATATATATATATATAATATATTATATATATATATATTATATATATATATATTATATATATACCCAATTTATTTACCCAAAGAGTTAGAGTTATATATATATATATATATATATATATATATATATATATATATATATATATATAATTGTTATAATTTCTACTTATTTATAATTATTATTCCAATGGTAATCTAAATATTATAAAATATGAAAGTAATAAATATTTGGTCAGTTTCTTGGTAGAGGGGAGGAAGTCCCCAATTCTACGAAAATTGACCAATTGAATAACAAAAAATTAAACTAATTAGCATTACAATAAATACTATGAAAATCGAAAACTGATTTTTGGAAGGTTTAGAAACCTGTAAATGCCTTTTATCCAAAACAACCAATTTTTGGACTTGATCACTTATATCAATAATCCTGCGATATTTAAGAAGCTATTTAAACAGTAAAAAAGGTCAAAAATGCCTTTACATATATATAGACTTTAAGAGTAATACAAATTTATTGGGGATCCTATTGTATTTTATTTCAATCATCTATGTCCTCGTCTGAAGTTGGGACTCATGGCAGTTGCTTAGGCCAAAGGACGGCCTTGCGAACAACTAGAAAACTCTAGCAGAAACTTCTACTACATAATACGAACGATGTGTTAGAAAGAATAAAGATATCAAGTTTAGAAATTAAGATTACTCTTTTTATTCCTTTATATTACAAAAGTTCAAAATGTTACCAACTCTCTGATATTTGGAAACAAAATAAAATGGCCGTTTTTGTATGCTTAAAAAGTCTTCGTACACGCCAGTTGAACAAAACATATTACGTTATTTAATACTGGGTATAAATTCCATTTACTTTGATTATTGTCTCTAGTCTTTGCAACATAGATTTCAGAAACGTTGCCGTAGTCGCAGGGTCAATTAAACTTCGTTCTCTCAGACATGCATGTTTAATATTTTTTTTATTAGACAAACTCTTTATTTTCTATTTTCATATGTGGTCCCATAACTGACCACATATGACCTACAGGGTCATATGTGATCAGTGAATGTCAGGAATTTAAGAAGTGAATGAATTTGCTTTCTTAGTGTTTTAAGGTAACTATGATCTCGTGGCGCCTCTAGAGTGACCAGATTAGTAACCAGGGAGGGCACCAAATATAAGAATATTTACCGCTTAAATGTCCCACCTATTTTCATTACTGGACATTTGATTGATGCACAAGTCTGGTCTAAGGGATCCCAATTCTTTTGTTAATATTCTGTCTTCATAATTCAAGTTTCTGTTGGGTTAATATATTCCTTTATTCATGTTAAAAAAGGATGACGATATTCATATTGTTTTGTGAAATTTTTAATTTAAAACACGTTTACGAATTCTCGTACAGATCAAAATACAACCAATTTCGCACAGAAGGATTGAGGAACAGATTTTTTAAACACCGTACGTTCCTAACGTGTTTGCAAATGTCAAAATTCAGGCAGACACATGGCGTGGTCGCACATGATTTGTGACCGACGAGTGCAATAAGCTCACATAAGTCCCTCTCACTTTCTTCCCTACAATGAAGAATCCATCCTCGAGTTAAAGGGCCAAGCAGTGGCCACAGACCTCCTGTGTCCAATGCCCTGTTGCCAAATCCTGAGCTGTTGCCACTTGCTCGGTTATCGCTTCCCAGCTAGGATAACAAAAATTACACGGTTGGCCTGAATCATGGTGGAAATAATAATTATTTCAACCATGGCCTGAATAGCCCTTACAGCTTTCTGTCGGAAAATAAGGATTTCAATGTAGCTGGTAATTAGTCTATTCTCAAAAATATTTAATTGAAAAGGACACCTACCATTGACGCAGTTATTCACTTTCTATTCATCTGACTACCAATACAAACAATAAAAAACCGGTCTTCTTTTCTTGTTTTATTGGTAACGGTTACATAATATATTACAACTTTTAGACTACTAACACTTCATTCTTCTAATAAACCTTAAGGAAACGACAGAGACACGGCTGAGAGACAAAAAAATGTATAATTATTGAAAAGCAAAACGATATATAAAATTCCACGTCTACAATTGATTTCAAAGTCATTTTTCAGATACATACTCAAATGTACAGGAAAAATAAGTAGTGCAGGTAAGGATTTGAACCCGAAATCTTCAGCACAAGAAGAAGCCACCCAACCAAATACGCTACGATATTGTCCGTGGGCCGGTCACTTATGTAGTGTTTTGAATATTACAATGTTCTTGATTCCAGAAAATTCTTTCGAAAAATCGCAAAACCTACTGTTTTTTCAGACAAAACTCTATATAAAACGTATTTTAAAAATAAGTATTTAAAACGATTGCACTTGAAAATAAATCTCCAGCATGTTTATTGGTGGTGTTCCACGGTTCCCTGAAACGTTACTGACCGCGAGGCCCTAGAGTTCGAGTTCCGACGTTGACGGATGTTCGACTGTGGTTACATATGAAGGTCGAAAAACTTTGGAGCCGTTTTGAAGAAAAGTTTGAAAATGTTCCCCAGGGACTTCAACTAAATTAACCCCAAAATTTAAAGAATTATTTTCAAAATCGCAGGGCCTCGATTCGGGCCAGATCGTTAATGGAAAATTAATTTTGTTAAAAATTCTACGAATAGTTTACTGTAACCGCTCATAAGTCGGTTACATTGTTTAAATAACGCGTGACAATGTTAAACTACGACCAAAGCAGTAATAGTACCGCTGAACTACAAGGGGGTGCGCCAGCAAGAAAGGATATTCTGTATCAGATTATGAGTAAAAGTTCTGAACGCACTCACGTAGTAGAAATCAACATCCAATCAGGAATCGCCTTGAAGAATTTATGCCGGCGCGATCAGCACCGCAGGGAAAAATGTTTTTTCTGCTGTGAACCTTCGGACGGAACGGACCTGTACTGTCTTGCGGTGTGCGACCTGATACTGAACGGAGGAGATCCAACAAAATATAACCATCAGAAGCTTTATAAAAAAGCTTTTTATTGCAAGTCATATTTCGCTTGGACATTTCAAGTAAGGAATAACGTATATTCGTTGGAGACCGCCGTCGAGTTGTTACTTCGCGAGGTCGGCGTGCAACAAATCGACGAGGGACGGTTTTTCACGACGCAAGAGGCTAATTCGACCTTGGACGCAACGGGACCATCGCCGTCGTCTGGAGTGGCAGGAACGTGTCATCGCGGCGACGTCGTGAGTCAAAAAGACCAGATTTTAAAACTTCGACAAAATCCATTTTAAAAGAACAGTTGAGAGGAGGGTAAATCACGCATAAGAATATATAGAATTCACCTCACGCCCAGACAGAGATAGTCAAGCATTTAAATTATCGGCTATTAAGCGTAACTTTTCAGTATTTTTCCATCGTAACGAGAATTCAAATAAATTGTTCATGCAAAAAGGTGTAAAATTTATTCTTTTAATTCTTTTGTTTAACTACTATATTTGTTCTTCTAATGAATATTCTTTTCTGCAATTCATGATTTAAATTGTTTTTAATTAAATAGTAAAAAGGTTAATAAGTTGCGTGACAGTAAAACCGCTTATTGAAGGGATCTCATTCATTGTACAGTACTGGAAACATAAATTGATCGCGGCCGTCTGCGGCTAAGTTCAGCTTTTGCACGGCTTGGCCAGCCCTTGTCATGACGAAACGTCGCAGGCGGAGCCTCACAAACCATCGTAGCCAATCTCAACGCAGGGGGGAGTGCCCTAACAAAATTACGTCGTACAAAATGGCGGGCGCCGCCAGTTCAGATGTGGAAGTATTTTCAAATGAAAAATACATGAAAGAAACACTTGTATGAACATGAAAGTAAATTCATTGAAATATATATGAACTCTTAATACAATTCTGAACTGTTAACACAATTCTTTTTGAAGAAATTACATTGATATCAGATAAAATAACACTAATTTTACAACAATTACGTTCTTATAGATATTTAAATTCCAGTATTCTTGTCCAAACACAATTTATGAACTTTATCAAATGCCCAGTTTACTACATAATTTTCCGATAAGAAAAACGATTATAATTGCATATTTTCAATTGTTCATATGTATATTACATTTGCAAAAATGCAAAATACTGTCTTTCTCGAATCGTTAGGACTTCTAGGGAATCATTTCAATAAAAGAAAGTAAAATTCAAAGACCAGCTGTATATTTATCATTAAAGTAACAATTAAACTAGATATTAAGCAATTAATTTGCATCTCATGTCAAATTTGTTATTTTGCTATCATCAAATCAGGGACAATTTGGGGACACTCCCCGGCAGGAATAGCGCACATTTCGTAATTGTTTATAAAATTGTTAATTGTTGCAAAATTGTTAATTCGCAGTTTTTGGTTCTGGGACATCAGAGAACCCTTCCCACTTTAGAATTGTAAAATTTGGAAATTGTTTATAAATTTTTAAACTTTACAAAATAACGTATTGCTTTTTTAAAATTGCCTTTAAACGAGATGTAAAATTCCGCTATCCGATTAGCGCTTTCTTTCGTTTTCGAGATACGTAATTGTTTATAAGAAATTAGCATGTCATGACAACTATTTTTTTGGCAGTTCCCACGTTAAGCTTTTCTACAAGCCGTTTTGCAACGGCTCGCTTAGTTTCTCCGGCAAATACATTTGAAGTTCCTAACGGGGTGGAGGGGACAAGCGGCCACAACGCTTGCATTAATTGCCACGAAAATTGTCGTTGGTTAGATATTCCTGGTTTTCAGCTCCCTAATTTTTCATTTTATTCTAAATACTTTAAGTTCCATTTGTTTAACAATTACAGCATAAATTTTAAAATACTACCTGAGTCGGCTACCGAAAAATCTTCAACTTGGGAGCAAGAAAGATCAATTGGCTTCCAGAAATACCTCCCGGTGAAAATTGCGTCCTTCCTCCACACGTTTCAAGGCGAAATAGGCTGAGCTTGTAAGCGTAAATTGTAACACTCGCTTTCCCTCGAGAAAGCCTTTATCCACCTTCTTAGGAAGCCAATTCTTTACATATAAAATTGTGAAAAATTTTTCAAATTAAATATACAAGAAAACAATAATTTTGCATTAATTGTCTTCACGTATAAATATAGACATTAAAGCTTCCGGCTCCTCAGTATTCACACGTTCCAAATACGAAATACATTGTTAAAACATTCACAATTTCATTCTAACCAGTAAGTCTGCTGCCTTTAGAAGCATATAGCATCAGCATGGAATATGCGAAAAAGTAATAATACTATTATAATATTGTATTGACATATGTTTATTTATGGACATTTGTAATTGAAGGAATATGAACTTACGTATGCAGTTAAGTAAATTTCAATGAAGGTGCAAAGTTTGCAAATAAACATGTTTTTAAAATTCAACTATTCCAAGTTCAGGACAAGTCCTAGACGCATTCTTTTCCATTCGACACTAACACGCCAATGATTTTTGACACTACCCTCTGAATCTAAGTGGATTGTTTGAGGTCATCGCTTATCGCGTCAAAATCATTGAAGTTTACACGTCTTCGAAATACGTATACGCCGAGGTCATCTTCATGAAACACAGAAAATCTCATATGAAAGAATCAATCGTCATTTCAACAATGAAGCTACTACGACATAATAATCATAATATCCTCAATTTCGTTTACTTATTGTGTTCTTTCGAGCGTGCTCCGTGTCTCTGAGTAGCAAACATTAACATAATCGTTAAAATTAAAAGTAACGATTTAGGATGAAAATTTAGGATGAAGAAGTTCACATCTCCTTATAATTGTTTGTAGAAAGTCATATCAGGTTAGTATTATTGTCAATAAAATTATAGTTTTATTTAATTTGAAATAACTGCTTGGATATTTTGGGGTTTAATTAAGAAAATTAAGCTACCCGAAGTTGACGCTATGAAAAGTAAACATTTAGAGGTTTCCACTACGAGACGTATTTAGTCATCCCTATTCATTCGCTTAGTATACAGCAATCGCTTTCATTTATCATCGATCATGTTACATAGGGTTTCTAATGTTTATATGATACCGGGTGTCCCACCAAATATGGACCACCCCCATAACTTCTAAACAGTTCAGGGTATCGAGTTGCAGTTTTCGCTGAACAATGCAAAATCTTGGGGCAGGTAACATGCTGGTAGAGGAATTCTCTATAATAGTTTTAGTTTTCGAGAAATTTAATCATCTCTGATTTTTTAAATTGAACTATATATTTTTTCATCAGCAATGTTATCATCATGAATATTGGAATAAAATGATTTATCATATGTTAGTATTTTAAGACTAATTCGAGTATGAAGTTAGATTTTTGGGCATCAGATTTTCAAGTAAACGGGTAGCCTTTGCAACAGTCGCCGTTTTGGGGAAGGTGGCCTTCGCGACGTTGATACTGTTTTGTGAAGAGAGGAGTGTAAGAGGGATGGCCGTGTAGGATGAAGGTGTAATTGCAGCAATTCATGATCTTGACATGAAAAACATATGAACAAACATAAATTTTAACGAACTGAATGAGAATTTTTTCCCTGTTGTTGATCTGAGTTGAACTTTTCTTCTTCTGAAATTCCAAATCAACGATAATCGAAAAGAACGAAATAAAAAATATTGTAGCGAAAACGATAATAATAATAATAATAACAATATTAATAACAATAATAACAATAATAACAATAATAATAATAATAATAATAATAATAATTATTATTATTATTATTATTATTATTATTATTATTATAAAGGTCATTTCTAAATTTACAAAACTCGAACTCAGTGCAGAAACAAGCTATCACTTTAATATCTGAGAAGCGAATGAATTCTTAAAGATTTTCATTGTAATATCTTGATTAATTCATCAAATAATAGATAGGTAGACATTTTCTCTAATTATTCACAGTAACTTAACTTACTATTTAAACACGTACTACCAGAAGAACAAAGTAATAAAAAACTTGAAATACTCTTGACAGTTCTATCAGTGTAACTACCAAACTTTAACAAATATGCATATCTGCATTCGCTACTGTTCATTCTGATTAGAGAGTTTCTCATTTCATAGCGCCAAGTGCTGCCTCAAACTTGAAAATGCAGAAGACGGAAGTGTACAGTTTTCTTTTCCATTCAAGAACAGCAGTCGTATGGTTGCAAAGTGGACGAGTGATCATTTTAATTAAAAATGACATTTACCAACGAAGAGACGGTGGTTGGCTTCTTGTTCAGTTTGAAAATGATATTTATTATTATTAACATCTTCTTTACGATACCAACTTTTTATATCGTTCTTTGGAACGATCCATGTTTTGAAATTTTAGTAGAAGGCAAGTTAAATCCAAATAAATAAATGGAAAATGTCTCCCACTCTGATTGGTATTTCTTAATGTGATTGGTCAAAATTGGTATTTCTTAGTGTGATGTCTGTGCCATCACCAAGAATTACTGTAGTTATACCTCTTATCCCCCACTGCCACCCCTCTCAGTCAAGACGCAACAGTCTAGACGTCGTGATGGCCAACTTCCCTAAAAGCGAGAGTTGCAAGATCTGCTACACGATTACCCGTTTAATTCAAAATCACGTGTCAGAAAGCCTAATTTTATACTCAAGTTACTATCAAAATATTAGCAAATGATACATCATTTTAATCCTCTTTTCATGGTCTATCCATTGCTGGTGATAAAAATATATAGTTCCATTTAAAAAATCGAAGATGATTAAATTTCTCGAAAATTAAAAATATTATAGAGGATTTCTCTACGGCTCGTTACTTGCCCCATGATTCCGCATTATTCAGTAAACACTTCATTTCGATTTTCTGAACCGTTTAGAAGTTGTGGAGGCGGTCCATAGTTGGTGGGACCCCCTGTTTATGTAATAACATTACAACTGCATTCTGACGGGCAAGAATTCGGGCTCTGTAATTATTCTTTTTTGCATGTAACCTACTCTGTGGTGTGTGAAAGTGTATTTATTTATATATTTATTTTTACTTTCTCGTAAACATTCGGAGTAACAAAAGTAATATTTAGAGAGGTATGAATGTAATGTTGCAGTAAATCGATGTCGAGAATTTAATGGAATTACACGTTTTGGGGTCTTAAGTTACCAAGAGAGTGTTGTTATTATATCAAAACGTCCGACTCTCCTTCCATGTGTCCGCTGGTCTGTCTGTGTGTTTCTCTGTGAACACTAGTGTGTAAACTATTCGTAGAATTTTTGTCAAAACTAATTTTCCATTAACGATCTGGCCCGAATCGAGGCCCTGCGATTTTGAAAATAATTCTTTAAATTTTGGGGTAATTTAGTTGAAGCCCCTGGGGAGCATTTTCAAACTTTTCTTCAAAACGGCTCCAAAGTTTTTCGACCTACATATGTAATCACAGTCGAACATCCGCCAACGGCGGAACTCTAACTCTAGGGCCTCGTGGTCAGTAACGTTACAGGGAAAACTGTATCGATGCCACTGAGCTATCGCAACCTTTGCAACGTGTACTTAAAAACATTTTAAGTCTTTTTCCATACAAAGTTTTAATTTTTCAATATTACAAATATTCAATTGTTTCATATTATTCGTGCGCATAGTCAATTTAACTTAAAGCTTTCTGCTTGAATCGTGTGTAACAAATCGGACAAATTGTATATTTGAAAAAATTATTACAATACAATTAATTAATTATTACAATTAATACAATGAAGATCTATTGAATGACAAAATGATATGCCTCTAAAACTGAAAAATGTACCGAAACGAATGTTTGCTATTCTGGCAGTTTTCTGTGTACTATTCGTTACTTCTGTGAACGTTGTCTGAAGAATACACTGCGTTAGACGAAAGATAATTATACATATTTCTTTCTTAATGTAATCTGCTCTTCATTATTAGTCTTTCAAATCATCTCATGTGCACGTTTCTTAAAATATGAGTGTTTTTCGCAAAAGTTTGAGTTATATGGTGACAATATATATGTTTTCGAACACCACCAACACACATGCTGGAGATTTATTTCCAAATGCAATCGTTTTAAATACTAAATTTTAAAATACGTTTCATTTAGAAATTTGTCTGAAATAAACAGTAGCTTCTGCGATTTTTCGAAAGAATTTTCTGGCATCAAGAACACTGTAATATTCAAAACACTATATAAGTAACCTGCCCAAGGACAATATCGTAGCGTATTTGGTTGGGTGGCTTCTTCTTGTGCTGAAGATCTCGGGTTCAAATCCTTGCATGCACTACTCATTTTTTATTCTGTACATTAGAGTATGTATCTGACAAATGACTTTGAAATCAGTTGTAGACGTGGAATTTTATATATCGTTTTGCTTTTCAATAATTATATATTTTTTGTCTCTCAGCCGTGTCTATGTCGTTTCCTTAAGGTTTATTAGAAGAATGAAGTGTTAGTAGTGTAATAGTTGTAATATGTTACGTAACCGTTACCAATAAAACAAGAAAATAAGACCGGTTTTTCTATTGTTTGTATTGGTAGTCAGATGAATAGAAAGTGAATAACTGCGTCAGTGGTAGGTGCTTTTTTCAATTAAGTATTTTCGAGAATCGACTAATTATCAGCTGCACTGAAACCCTTATTTTCCGAAAGAAAGCTGTAACGGCTATTCAAGCCAGCAGTGTAAGTTTTGTTATCCTAGCTGGGAAGCGATAACCGAGCAAGTGGCAACAGCTCAGGATTTGGCAACAGGGCATTGGACACAGGAAGCCTGTGGCCGCCGCTTGGCCCTTTAACACAAGGATGGTTTCTTCATTGTAGGGAAGAAAGTGAGAGGGAATTATGTGAGCTTATTGCACTCGTCGATCACAAATCATGTGCGATCGCGCCATGTGTCTGCCTGAATTTTGACATTTGAAAACACGTTAGGAACGTATGTTAGCACGTAGTTTCAAAACAGCTAAAATTAAGCCGCTTTTCAAAAAAGGCAACAAAAATTCAAAATTATCGGCCCATTTCTCTTCTATCAGTTTTTTCAAAAATATTAGAGAGACTTTTTTACGTACGAATGGAAACCTTTCTCACTAAACACGACGCGCTTTCAGATTGCCAACATGGATTTAGAAAATCAAAATCAACGGAAACAGCTATATTTTCTTTTCTTAAAGATGTCGCCTCATCATTGGATCAAAACGAGGCACCTATTGGATTATTTTTAGATCTCTCAAAAGCTTTTGACGTCATTGATCATGACATTTTACTTTCAAAATTACCTTCATATGGAATCCGTGGTATTGCTCTAGATTGGTTATGTTCGTACCTTAAACAACGATCTCAGAGAGTTGAAATACCTTACTGGAATGATGGAACATTACGTACGCACCTTTCCCACTCTTTGCCCATTCCATGTGGAGTTCCTCAAGGATCGATTTTAGGCCCTATTCTGTTCCTACTTTACGTAAACGATATGCCCTCGACGATTCGAAACGGAAGAACGGTTCTCTTTGCGGATGATACGAACATCCTTTGCAATAAAGAAACCGTAAATAGTACAATATCAGATGTTTCAAATTGGTTCCGAAATAACAAATTAATAGTAAACGAAAAGAAAACGGTTTTAATGCAGTTTTCCATTTCAAATAAACAATTCTGTGCTCCATTGAAAATGAACAGTGTACCATTGACTGATGTTAAGGCAACAAAATTTTTAGGTCTCTCAATTCAGTCAAACCTTAAATGGAACGTCCATTTAAATGAATTGAACACAAAATTAAGTTCATTATGCTACGCGTTCAGAATTCTTGCAAATTCAGTCAGCCTTCATACTGCTCGTTGTGTATACTTCGCGAATGTTCATTCCCGCCTGAGATATGGCATAATATTCTGGGGAAATACATCTTATAGCTCCCAGACTTTTAGATTACAAAAACGAATTGTACGAATAATAACCAAATCCCACCCACGTGATTCATGTAAGCCTCTCTTCATTAATCTAGGAATTCTACCATTACCGTGTCTTTTTATTTACGAATCAGTGGTTTTTGTAAAAAATGACTTGCTTAAGGGCGGGAATATATTTTCAGAAAATGCCGAAGTCTATTACTATAACACTCGACGTAGAAATCATATTCATCAGGTGACAGTATCAACAGCTTATTACAAAAAATTCACATACAATACATGTACATTATTTTACAACACTTTGCCAGATGACATTAAACGATTAAATTCAATAGAAAAGTTTAAATCCCAAGTGAAATCGTTTCTGCTGCATAACTGTTTCTATACAATTAGAGACTATACTGAGCATCACAAGAAAAGTAACATTAATTTTAACAATGATACATAATGCATTATTTACCATTTGGACTGTATAAATGAGTATAAACAACCTGTAACAACTATTGTACAACAGCTTCCGGGTCAATGACCCCCATCTCGATCAGGTTTTTCGTCCAGTTTCCCTGATCCATTGAGCAAATGCTGAGATGGCCCCTTGTTTTGCTTCTGGACATAAATGTAACTTCATTTTCTGTGCACGTCTTCTAGAATTCAGTGGGAAATACAATTATTCAAATTATCGTTTCCATGTTGTCGCGGCAGGAAGTAATAAGAGCCAAAATTTATTGCTTATTTATCTTTGAAAATAGATTTTATTACATGGGAGTTTTTTTTGTTGTTTTTTTCTCCCTTTCAAAATTCAAAATTTATTGCTTATTTACCCTTGAAAATAGATTTTTTTACATGGGAGTTTTTTTGTTTTTTTTCTCCTTTCAAAATTCAAAATTTATTGCTTGTTTATCCTTGAAAATAGATTTTATTACATGGGAGTTTTTTTTTCTCCCTTTCAAAAATTCAAAATTTAAGTAGTATATGACTTAGTGTAGGGATCACAGAATTTTGAAAATGTGCACACAATTCACTTTTCCCCATAGCACGTCATACGCAGTTTCTAACTGTTTTTTTGACGTAAAATAAATAAAAATAAAAATAAATAAATAGTTTAAAAAATCTGTTCCTCAATGCTTCTGTGCGAAATTGGTTGTATTTTGATCTGTACGAGAATTCGTAAACGTGTTTTAAATTAAAAATTTCACAAAACAATATGAATATCGTCATCCATTTTTAACATGAATAAAGTAATATATTTACCCAACAGAAACGTGAATTATGAAGACAGAATATTAACAAAAGAATTGGGATCCCTTAGACCAGACTTGTGCATCAATCAAATGTCCAGTAATGAAAATAGGTCGGACATTTAAGCGGTAAATATTCTTATATTTGGTGCCCTCCCTGGTTACTAATCTGGTCACCCTAGAGGCGCCACTAGATCATAGCTACCTTAAAACACTAAGAAAGCAAATTCATTCACTTCTTAAATTCCCTAACATTCACTGATCACATATGACCCTGTAGGTCATATGTGGTCAGTTATGGGATTGAAAATAGAAAATACAGTTTGTCTAATAAAAAAATATTAAACATGCATGTCTGAGAGACCGAAGTTTAATTGACCCTGCGACTACGGCAACGTTGCTGAAATCTATGTTGCAAAGACTAGAGACAATAATCAAAGCAAATGGAATTCATACCCAGTATTAAATAACGTAATATGTTTTGTTCAACAGGTGTGTACGAAGACTTTTTAAGCTTACAAAAACGGCCATTTTATTTTGTTTCCAAATATCAGGGAGTTGCTAACATTTTGAACTTTTGTAAAGGGAATAAGAAGAGTATTCTTAATTTCTAAACTTGATATCTTTATTCTTTCTAACATATCGTTCGTATTAGATTCGTAGAAGTTTCTGCTAGAGTTTTCTAGTTGTTCGCAAGTCCGTCCTTTGGCCTAAGCAACTGCCATGAGTCCCAACTTCAGACGGGGACATAGATAATTGAAATAAAATACAATAGTATCCCCAATAAATTTGTATTACACTCTTAAAGCCCATAAATATGTAAAGGCATTTTTTTTCATTTTTACTGTTCACATAGCTTCTTAAATATCGCAGGATTATTGATAAAAGTGATCAATTCCAAAAATTTGTGGTTTTGGATAAAAGGCATTTACAGGTATCTAAACCTTCTAAAAATTAGTGTACTTTTTTCGTTTTTCATAGTATTTATTGTAATGCTACATCTTCCAAATTATTATCGTTTTAACATTAGTTTAATTTTTTGTTATTTAATTGGTCAATTTTCGCAAAAAAATTGCAATTTTTTCAGTTGTGGGAAGACGCTAAAAAAATTCAAACTTTTGCAATTTTTGAAAATCCTGTTAACCGTGAAAATAGAACCTATGCCACTTTTATAAGTGTATTATGCTCGGTTATTACAATAAATTTAAAGAACAAATTTTGAGCAAAACTTTCGAGAAAATTTCGAGAATGTCCATGGGGCTTGATCTAAAAACCCCCAAGTTTTAAAGAATGGTTTTCAAAATTTCAAAGCTTCAACTACAGATAGATAGACAGATGTTTCTTCAATTTGAAAAAAATCCTACGCATGGTTTAAGCGCTAGTAGTGTTCACAAACGGACAGACGGCGGGCGTTTCGCTTGCAATTGAGTTTTCGGTATCAAGGACCAACAAAATAGGAATTCTGGCTACATCACATATTAGAGGACTTTTTTCTCTTAATTAAGCACTTCCACTTTTTCGTTATCAGGATCCGGCAATGAATTTTTATCTGCCGAAAATCCACCGTTTTTTGGCGCAACATTACATAACTTTCTCTACATTACGTATATTACTCCGTATATACGTAGGTATGCAAGAAAGTAAAAATGATATTTCATTAAAATCTGTCTCCTATTTATAATATACTCGTATAACTCTGTTCAGCATGCTCTTAATAATTCACTTGACCACAATAAGAGCATCAGTTAATCCCATACTGCAGTTAAGTGAATCATTTTTTCGTCTACGTTTCTGCATCCCACGAAATTTGCTAAAACTTGAAAGTTAATAATTTGTATTACTGTTTCTTATATTAACTTCATATTATTATATAATAAGTTTGGCTAACTTAAGATAAACAAATGGAAGAAAAATAAATAAAAAGCATATCTGGCCCAGTTAACCAAACTGTCCTGTATATCACTACAAGTAACTGGAGTTATTTTCTGACGTTAACTATCCACTCCACACAATTTTGCGTAGTGTAACGATTATGGACAATGTACTGAAATTACATATTATAATGTTCTAACCGAAGTGCTAGCAGTACGTTTTTTCGAAATTTTGATTAATAAAAACTAATGGCGGCATGCATGGTAATAGTCTAGTTTTTTGATATTACAATTGTTTGGTGATGGAAACACCAGAATAACGTTCGTAAAAAAACTATTAATTTTAACTTACTTTCATTGAGCGAAATAACTTCTTTACCCTGCGATAAGTTAGAGCCCTGATGAGTCCCAACGAAAAAAGTACGTCTTAATCCATTTATTGAGTACTTTATGCTAACAAATGAAGCTGAGTAATAATGTTATCTTCTAAAATATTTTGATGTTTCGATAGCAGGAAAGTCGTCAAATGATGACATTAAGCGACAGTGTTGCGTAATATTCATTTTCCCACTTCCCAGGCAATATTCTGCGTCCGTTTATTTTCTGACTCCCAATTTACAATTAGAGAAAGCGTACCTCCCCATCTCCGTTCTGATAGACAAACATTTTCTTGAGAAACTTCAATAAAATATTTCAATAGTCTTTAATTTTTTAAACTTAATTTAATTAATTTAAATTACTTCATTAATTTAAGTTCATTCACAATTAACTTTGTAATTGCAGAATTACATGAATTCAAACGGATTGGTAAGGTTGTATTAGTATTTTTTGATATTTTGCGATTAAATTAAAAAAAATAGTACACGCATTGGTAGTGATGTAAAAAATCGATAATAATATAAACTTATAAACCCGTTTTTATATATTTATATTATGAGACTTGAGATTTGAAATTATACGTGCAATTTTTCTTCTTGCAGCCGTCGACACTGTCGCTTTTGGGGAAAGTGGCCTTCGCGACCTTTCCCCTGTTCTCGCAAAAGAGCCGGCGCCGCGAAGGCAATCTTCCCCAAATGCGACAATGGCAACGGTTACTAACAGGAAATTTCGTACATTTAGTTCAAAATCATATGTCTGAAAGAATAATTTTATACTCAATATACTATCAAAATATTAACGTATGTTACATCAATGCATTCGTCTATTTATGATTATCTATCGCTAGTGAAAAAAATATATGGTCCCATTTAAAAAATCAAAGTTAATTAATTTTCTCGAAAACTAAAAATATTTCGAATTATATCTCTACCGCACATTACTTCCCCCATGATTCCGCATTGTTAAGCGAAAACTGCATTTCGATATCGGGAACCGTTTAGAAGTTATGAGGTGGCCCATAGTTGGTGGGACTCTGTATAATTCTATTTTTCAGAAAATTTTCATTACGAATTTTTCTATTTTACAATAAATAAGCGCTTTTTACAACAGTTATTATGTTTTATTTAATAAAAACCTCATGAAAACATTGTTCTCTTTTGTAATTGAGTTACCCACCTCCCAGGAATGTTTCCGCGCTCAAATTTCTTTCGTTGCCCGCTGCAGCGACGATTTTGAGTGGCAGCACCCGCGAGGCATAAATAGGAACACGAATGCCCATGCGGGCAAAACTGACCGCCCTTGCTATAGATTCTGCTAGGATATTATTTGATTGACAGTCACAACTATTACGATCGCGACATTTTACAATCTTTTATTTTAGTCATCAATATTCCCTTCCAGATTCTGAATTTTTTTTCTGAAATTTGGCATAGTGTCAGTCCACTCTTAATGCAGGTATTCTTCAGCTCACCGATCGCAATAAGACGTGACTTGAGCTGCAAGTACTTGGAAAGAGCAATCTAGATTAAATCAAGAATAACATTGGCATCAGTTAAACCCCATTCCTAAAATACATTAACAAAATTATATAAGAAACAGAAAACTGATTAAAATGCAAACAAAATGAAAGACAAATAATTGAATTAAAACTATAATGATAATAGGACGCACTATTTGGTATCGCAATATTATAATAATTCATGAAGTCCGCAGAAAGGTTTCCAATCCCCAAAAGTTTTGTCCACACTAGGAAACGAACTCGCTTAGGTGCAGAGAGTGGTTTCCATGTCCACTACACTATTATCTCCCCAAGAATCACAGCCCCTCCAACACAAAAAAAGTTGGACAGATTAACACATACTCATGAACGAGAATGAAGTCTGTTTCGAACTTTACGTGCGGTCTCACAGTCCGCGGTATCTACTAATGTTTGAAAGTAGGGTGTGACTACTATAAGTTTGAGATCGCCTGTTGGAATTTACGTGTTTCGGGAACTACTGTATGAACAGAACATTTCAAGAGTTCAATTCAATAACACGGCGACTAGAGCAAGTGACCTCTCTGAGGGTCATTTCAAAACATAGGCGCGTGAGGGATGTTATGTCCTTGCCTTCAATGGAAATGGAAACAACGTTAATTAATGTAAGGAAGTATATGGATTTGGAATATATGCATTAAAAAAATATTTTCATCGCAAAATTGCTCTCCCATTAAAATTAACTGAGCTCATACTTAATTTCCCATACCAGACATTAGAAATTTCTAACATTACATGTCAATTAGGTATAAGATCGATTATTACCAGAACAAATCATCAGATTGATGGCGTACTTCTCAATATTGTCTGTGAGAAGTATACAAATGAGTGTTATAATAAGAAAGAATTGTCGTCTTCCTAAAACATGTGTATACAGTTTAGTTGCATGTCTTATTTCTATATTTAAATGTGTGTAGCATTACAATGCAAACAAAACTTTTATTCGTTTATTATATTGAATTTAAATTACTTTTCACAATTTAATACACGACAAGAACATGTTCCCACAAAAGGGAGTAACGAAGCATTCTCCAGGGGAGGGAAGTGTTATTGGATTGGTGCCACATTCTACAGACTCCGCCTCTTATGCTTTTTAAGGCGAGGAGAACGGGGAAATCTTCCGAGGCTAGGCCACTTGAATTACCAGAAGAGCCAATGATAAGCGTTGCTTGCCTTAGAGTTAAGGATTCCTCAAGCCCGGTGTCAAATATACATTATTACTCTTTAAATTATTATTAAATGAGAGATCATTGAATTTCTCTATTGATATATTCATTAAGGTAAAAAATGTATGGTTCTATTTGAAAATTCACATGTGATTCAATTTCACCAAAATTAAAATTAATACACAGAATGTATCTGCTGCCTAAAACTTGCCTCGTAGAATAAATACGAAAATGATCTCTCATGCCACCGCACTGTCAAAAAGCATTTTGCAAAATAATTTGTTGATAATGAATTTCCTCGCTAGACGTTAAACATATTGGCATACACTTTGCACCGCTGAATAGAATGCATCCAACCACAAAGAAATCTTCAAATTTGCATGATAACAGTTAGTCTCAGCGTTTTGAAATTTTCCAGAGAATTTATTTATAATAAAACGTATGTCAACGATACATGAAGAATCGAAAGTTAAAAAACAGCTTATGAGCAACAATTTCCACCGATTTGTCGTAAGTCACAAATCGTTAATACAATTTAATCAGCAGAAAGCAAGACACTGCAAAACTATTTGAATTTTATACTTGGCAGCCAAGATAGAATGAATTCGGGGCTGGAAACAAGTGAGGGTTGTCATCAGACGCTAAGATCCTATAAACAATTGCGTATCTCGAAAACGAAAGGCGATAGCTCCGGTTGGATTGCGGAATTTTGCAACTTGTGTAAAGGGAATTGAGATGAGAGAATAAAAAAGAATTTCAAAATTTGTAAAATTATAAACAATTTCCAATTTTTGCAATTCTAAAGTGGGAAGGGTTTTCTGATGTCCCAGAACCAAAAACTGCGAATTAACAATTTTGCAACAATTAACAATTTTATATACAATTCCGAAATATGCGCTGTTCCTGCCGGGGAGTGTCCCCATATTGTCCCTGATTTGATGATAGCAAAATAACAATTTTGACATGAGATGCAAATTAATTGCTTAATATCTAGTTTAATTCTTACTTTAATGATAAATATACAGCTGGTCTTTGAATTTTACTTTCTTTTATTGAAATGATTCCCTAGAAGTCCTAACGATTCGAGAAAGACAGTATTTTGCATTTTTGCAAATGTAATATACATATGAACAATTGAAAATATGCAATTATAATCGTTTTTCTTATCGGAAAATTATGTAGTAAACTGGTCATTTGATAAAGTTCATAAATTGTGTTTGGACAAGAATATTGGAATTTAAATATCTATAAGAACGTAATTGTTGTAAAATTAGTGTTATTTTATCTGATATCAATGTAATTTCTTCAAAAAGAATTGTGTTAACAGTTCAGAATTGTATTAAGAGTTCATATATATTTCAATGAATTTACTTTCATGTTCATACAAGTGTTTCTTTCATGTATTTTTCATTTGAAAATACTTCCACATCTGAACTGGCGGCGCCCGCCATTTTGTACGACGTAATTTTGTTAGGGCACTCCCCCCTGCGTTGAGATTGGCTACAATGGTTTGTGAGGCTCCGCCTGCGACGTTTCGTCATGACAAGGGCTGGCCAAGCCGTGCAAAAGCTGAACTTAGCCGCAGACGGCCGCGATCAATTTATGTTTCCAGTACTGTACCTCCGAAGGTAGTTCTCATCTGGAAGATGTTTCATTGCATGAGAAATGTTTCTCATCTGAAAATATAGGTGATGCTCTGACTTCTTCAAAAGTATCCAGGTGCACATCAAACGATTCCGGCGAATGGAATAAGATAAGTGAAGAAGATCGATGTTTTTGGATTCAGAAAGGACCTATGTTTTTTCGAAATAAAGATTGTGATTTTTCAAAAACAGCGAGAAAGTACGAAGATGGAAATGGGAAAATTGTAATTAGGCATCTTACTAAATCTGTGTTTACACGTAAATTGGAAAACAGTGAAACTGTCTGTAGATCATGGCTTCTATTTTCGCCATCTAAAAATGCGTTATACTGTTTTGCATGCCGTCTTTTTGTATCTTCCGATTCGGCGTTTAATTCTCCGGACGGGTTTCACGACTGGAAAAATTTGAACCGTGTAATTACTGAACATGAAAACAGTTTGCGGCATAGATATGCAACTATGGATTACATCGTTCGAAGTAAGAAAGTGGGTACTGTAAATGAATCAATACTTGTCCAATTCAATGAAGAAGTCAGTTATTGGAATAGTGTTTTGATTAGAATTGTTGAAACAATCAAATTATTGCTGGCCGCGGACTGCCGTTTCGTGGTGATAATAAAATAATTTGTTCTCAGCAGAATGTAAATTATTTGGGTTGTTTAGAACTAATTAGCAAATTTGATCCATTTCTTAAAGAGCTTTTGAACAAATATGGTAATCCAGGAAAAGGATTCGTGTCGTATTTATCAGCGAACATTTGCAATGAGTTTATTGAGATTATGGGTAAACAAGTAAAACTAAAAATACTTTCTGAGTTGAAACAGGCCAAGTATTATTCAATTAGTATTGATTCTACTCCAGATTGTAGACATATTGATCAGTTAGCATTTACGATTCGATATGTAAAAGATAACACACCCATTGAACGGTTCATACCTATTCAAGAACATGGTTCCGAATATTTAACAAATACGGTTCTAGCTTTTCTCGAAAATAATCAGATATCAATTAATGATTGCCGCGGTCAAACTTACGACAATGCCGCGAATATGTCAGGTGCGTACTCAGGACTACAAGCAAGATTGCGTCAATTATGTGAATACTCTATTTTCATTCCTTGTGCTGGACATTCGCTGAATTTAGTCGGGGCTAAAGCTGGTGGTTGCGTGATGACAGCAACGAGTTATTTCCAACTTGTACAAAAATTGTACAACTTCTTTTCGGGTTCAACATATCGTTGGGATATATTAAAAAATTCTTGGGAAGATATCAAGTAGTAAAAAGTTAATCTGATACTAGGTGGTCTGCTAGATACGATGCAGTCTCCGCTTTAAAATGTGGTTATTCTCAGATTATATTAGCTTTGGAATTTATTGAAAATAATAAAGAAAACCCAGCAGAAAGGCGAAATGAAGCCTACAGTATAGCTAAGAAAATGAAAAAATTAGAGAATATTATTTTAACCGAAGTCTGGAGTGCTGTACTTTTAAAAGTCAATGAAACGAACAAAAAGTTGCAAAAAGAAAATCTTTCATTGGATGGTGCTTCAAAGCTGATATCATCATTGATCAATTGTTTGCATGTCATGAGAAATGAATTTCTTGAGAAATGAACTTTGAAACAATCGCCAAAGAAAAGTTTCTCGATTCAGAATATCAAAATTCGCGTGTACACAAACAGAAGTTCTCGTGTAACTTATTTTGACTCAGAAAC
The DNA here is from genome assembly GCA_011170035.1 of Teleogryllus occipitalis. Classification (NCBI taxonomy): domain Eukaryota; kingdom Metazoa; phylum Arthropoda; class Insecta; order Orthoptera; family Gryllidae; genus Teleogryllus; species Teleogryllus occipitalis. The sequence continues at coordinate 54,323 of BLKR01003080.1, read as the reverse complement.
AGACGAAGTCATCTTTTCTGCCAAAGAAAAATTTAAATTACAAACATATATTCCTATTATCGACACATTAATAAGTGAATTGGATAGAAGAGCTGAATCATACAGTATTATAAGTAAACGATTTCAATTTTTATCAGAATTAAAACTTATTGATGAGAAAGAATTGTCTAATAAATGTAAACAATTTGTTGAGTTTTATAACACAGATGTCAATGAACAAGAGCTCATATAGGAGTGTTTTCAATTTCAACATTATCTTCGCATTGAAAATCCAACAAACAGCACCGTATCTTTGGCAGAAATGTATAAATTGTTAAAAAAGATAATCTTGAAGAGACATTTCCTAACATTGAAATAGCGGTAAGAATTTTCTGAACGTTAATGGTCACTAATTGTACGGGTGAACGCTCATTTTTAAAGCTGAAGTATATAAAAAATGAATTAAGAAGTAATACGATTCAAGAACGACTTTCTTCGTTAGCTTTATTAAACATTGAGTACGATATTTTGAACGAATTGATCTTCGACGATGTAATTGACGACTTCGAACTTTCGACTTGCGTGCGAAACAACGTAAAGCACCATTGACATGTGCTTAGTTTGTTTTTACTTCGATCTTATTAAGTAAATATGGCTTGAGTGTTTTTTTAATCATATTTTATTATGTTACTATTGTTAGAGTTATTAGTAAAATATTACTATAGAAAATACAGAGATCAAAGATACTATTTAATTCTGTTTATCTAGTTTTTTTCCAAATCCTTCCTTACCTTAAAAAGAGGAATCAAAATGCTTATTAACTGTGTAATATTCAATTTTTAATAATATATGATCGCCAGAACGTGATTTGATGAAGTAAGAATTAGGAGCCCCGAAATCTCTGAGTGCCTCGGGTACTTTCAAACCCAAAGACGGCCCTGGTTGGACCCGTGTGAACACTCCGCACTTGTAAATCATTGTTTTAAAAGTTTCAGGCATATTAAAGGGATCTTCCCTGGATAATACAACTTTGAACCCAGAAAATGTAAACAGTGTGATACGAAATGTATAGGTTTGAACGATGCAGCACTTGGGTTAACAAACATTCTAATATTCTCAAGCGCGATTTTAACAGAACAGCCTATTGTTATATACATGATAATGAATTGCATAAAATATCAATTAGCCAATTCAATTTTACATCTACTTCGAAAACTTGCATCTACTTCTGTATGCTGCTGACCACGCCTCTTCTATAGTAGAGACTCAGAAACTCAGAAAGTGGACCTCCCAAAAATGAAATTGGATATCAAAAAAATCAATTTGTAGATTACAATCTAAAAAATTATACATATTTCGACATCGACATAATCCGAAAGTTCCGTTAATGCAAAATGCAACGTCTGTACACATAATGTATTTTTCAGCCAACACAAGTATTTGCCTGTAATCGACCTTTCCTCTTTGGGTAAATGAAAAATCACTCGAGAACGTTGTGCAGTGTAAATAATTGTAGGAAAATAATTGTAAGACACGCAAATATTGCTCTGTTGTGGGAATATTACTAAGTGCAATCCTCCATAAGGAAAGGCCCTTGCCCGTCAAGGGATTCTCAGGCTATATTTATTTTTATTTATTTATTTATAAAAAATGAAGAAAAATGTTAAAAAGTAAGAACTAAAAATAAAACTGCCAATCACAAAGAATATAACAAATTCGGTGGTTGATGACTGAGAAGGATTGCAGACAGTGTGTCGGAAACCATTTTAAATAAGGTTGCCTGAATGGCAATAGGAGTGAAAATCGCTCATATCAATTTAAAAGGACTATTTTCATTCTAAATAGGAAATGAAACTATCGAAGTGATTATCATATTTTTAGGTTGGCTATATTACATTTAATACATTTCAAGCCACTGCACTATCAAAATTGGTACTACTTCCACCGCTTACAGTTTTACTTTCAGAATTACAAATCTGTGAATGCCGACTAAAATATGAGTAATGTCGATGATCATCCGACCGACAAAATCTATCGTAAATATCATCTTTGTGATAAATCCACCTTCTGCAATTACACGCCTGTCTGTCAAACGTATTCCACGCACAAACAATGTTTACCTACACATGGTTAAACTGAAAAGATTTCGTCACGTTAAACGTGGAGACTGAAGATAACGTCAGTATTTATTAATAAATCTTAGAATTAATAACAATCTATAATGTATTATTTTGAGAAAAGATCAACAGGATCTGCTAACATACGAAGGAAATGAAATTCACCGAATTGATTTTCCATTTTTATTCATTATTAAAAGAAACTAATACATTTCACGAAATTCAACGACACCGATTCGAAATATTTCAGTTGCCAACAAATTGATTCTATCAATCTTAAATTTTTGTATGCCCGCAAAGTTGTAAATAATATCATCAATCTCCATGGATGCATCAAAATATACAGTAAATATTGCATTTGAATTCATCATTGTTGCATCAATCAAGTGCATGGCGAGTTTCGTGGCGAGTGCGAGGTTCGCCTGCTCGCCGCCGCAGGAGAGCGCGCGCTGCCTCCGCCCCGCGGCTGCCTCCGCCTCCTCCCGGCCCGCGCCCCTCGGAGCGCCGTACACTGCCTCCTCCTCCTCCTCCTCCTCCTCCTCCTCCTTCTCTCCTGCGGAGGACAAGCGCACCATTGCAAGGATTGCAGCTGTCGCTTGCACTCGCTCTCGCAGCTTCTCGCTCTGCGCACTCACCTTCCTCCGAAGAGGTCAGGGTGCGCCTGCGTGCGCAGTTCAACCCTCTGCACCCGCGCAGCAGCACAGAGCCCCAGCGCCTGAGCCTGCGCAGCAGTCTGCCCATTTTGTGCTCTGAAGGCGCCCGTCGCTACGAAACGACTGCTTTGGGGGAACAATGGGCCGTTATTCCAACAACGACAGGTTATATTGTTGGGTCGATGGTGCAAAATATGTACTACTGTGCGTAATTCATCGGACCGCTTGGAGGTACAAAATTTGAGCTATCATTTCTTCTCGTATGTGTTGATTCATGTAGGATAATTTATGTAACCACCGTTGAAGATTAAAGCACCGGAAGATAAGGGCATGATAAAAGCCTGCAGAACACCTGAGAAGCGCTTTTTGATAAAATCTGCAAGGTAGTTTTTTGTCAGCTGTGGGTGTGAATCGGTGTCCGACCTGTGCAACTAGTGCAAAAACTTTTCCGATGATCCCGTGGTTGAGAGAGGTAATCGACGTTCAAGAGTAATCGTTTCTTCATTGTTCACCAGTAGAAAATATCAAACCCTCTCGTCGGAAGAAAGCTCATAGTCATTGTCAAAACAACAAGCCTCCTGTGTCGTAGTTAGTGGTTATTGGCTTGAACGGCGGTGAGTTGAAATAACGTTTGCTCTCGGATAAAACACCGAAGACGGTGTTCGGGCCCACACGCAAAAGCAGAAAAGGGAGGTGTAAAATAATACACTTCCTACGACCTAGGCGGCAACACCGAAGCGCGGCATGGAAATTTCCACAAGCCGAGCGGCATCACCGCGCCGCACGCGGCGCGATATTCCACGCCTGAACCTCCTAAAGCCTTCCAGAACAATTCAAAATTCCAGCAGTTGCCAATTGGTCTGTTTAAATTCACCCCACTCCGCCATACTGGAACCGCTGGAAAAGCAGTCGCTAATTGGCCTGTTCAAATCAGTTCAAATCCCCTCGTCGCGTATCCGCAACCGATAAGAAGTCAGTCGCTGAGAGGCAGCCTCGCGAGAAACATGTCTCGGACTCCGTGTTAATATATCACGTAAAAATGTCATACAGAAAGTAACATTCTGTACTCATGTTGTGGCAAAGTAAAAAGCCACATTATTTCAATTTGTCATAGTTCAGCATTGTGTATAAATTGAACTAATCAATGTGTTTCACACGAAGTGGCAAGTAAGTTGCCAGGCGCGCACATGTGCTCGCACTTTGTGATTCATGATAGAAGGCTGCTGTATTCTCACACTGAGAACAGTACTGAAAGTGTATTTTAATTGTAAAGAACAATTGTGACAATTCAAAAGTTATTAAACATCATTCTGCAAGGTGAGAATTGTGCTTCCATCATAACCCACATCATTGCAAGATTCCCTACGAGCGTCGGAAGGGACTGAGTGGATTGCCTGCTAACATCCAACACCTAATTATACAGTCCACTAAAAGCAAAGGCAACCGCCCCGTCCAGACGGAAAATGAATTGCATTGCCTTAATACACCAGTATATAATTATTATTGGACTCCGCAGTGGTTTTGCTGTACCAATGTCTAGCGAACGACAAGCTCACGGAACCACTCGTAGTTTTGCTTCAGAAACAAACGAGTCTTGTGACTCATGACAGATTCCGAATTCGCAACTCTGTAAAATTGTCACTCCGGGTATATTGTCTTTTAACGAAGAGAGAGATGTTTCCTGCGTATGGGAAGAGAAACAATAACGGAAAAATTGTGTAAGAATTTTATATCTGAGCTTACAGCCCTCCGTCATCAACTGAGGATGTCTAACTTGAGCACACAACAATCGGCACATCGCGCCTTGACATGTATGTCACAATCTGGGCTCTTACAAATATATTTTATAGCTGCCATATACAAACAAATTGTACAGTAACGCCAGTTAGCATTTGCAATATATTTAAGTGGTCTAGTGGTAACTATTGTTCGACATTTGAGGGCCTGCCCGCGCAATGAACGCCCGAAAGATCATAGGCAAAAATGATATGCAGAAACTTATTATTGTGTGCTTAACCATAAACCATATTGCGTACTTTCCCATAAAAATATATCTTTAAATATTTCATTATTTTGACTAAAGGATTCAAGTTTAACCATTAATCATATCAAAATTACGAAAATTCAACATTTTTGCATTTTAATGTGAATTTTACTCCTTCTTCTTTGAAATAAGTTGAAGTATTGTTGGCTTTATAATTAAATAGTTGGACCCGTGTGAACACTCTGCACTTGTAAATCATTGTTTTAAAAGTTTCAGGCATATTAAAGGAATCTTCCCTGGGTAATACAACTTTGAACCCAGAAAATGTGTGAAAATGAAAAAGTGTGTTACGTAATATATAGGTTTGAACGATGCAGCTATTGGGTTAACAAACATTCTAATATTCTCAAGCGCAATTTTAACAGAACGGCCTATTGTTATATACATGATAATGAATTGCATAAAATATCAATTAGCCAATTCAATTTTACATCTACTTCGAAATCTTGCATCTACTTCTGTATGTTGCTGTCCCCGCCTGTTCTATAGTGGAGACTCAGAAACTCAGAAAGTGGACCTTCCAAAAATGAAATTGGATATCAAAAAAATCAATTTGTAGATTACAATCTAAAAAATTGTACATATTTCGACATCGACATAATTCGAAAGTTCCGTTAATGCAAAATGTAACGTCTGTACACATAATGTATTTTTCAGCTAACACAGTAGTATTTGCCTGTAATCGACCTTTTCTCTTTGGGTAAATGAAAAATCACTCAACATACAGCACTCTTATATTGATTTTACTTAGCGATATTAACTTTGAAGCATTTATTGTATATTTCAAAACATTAATTTATCGACGACTTACTTAACTACTGCCGCGACACCACGCTTTGTATCTAAGGTATCATAGAAGACGCAGCGGTCAATTTTGAGCTTGTACGGAGATTACCGTGAAAACCACTGTTGAAATGAATCACACAGGATATTAAGGTATAAACCGCATGATACAAAAAATCTCAGCTCCATAGAAAAGAAAATTTTTAAATTCTTTGAAAATGTGTAGAGTCGATTGTTCGACTCTGCCGGCTAGCTAACGGTGTCCCCATTCCATTTAATTCCCACTCTTGAGGGGTAAGAGACATGTGGCGAACATGACGTATTCCCTTCAACGCAACTAGCAAAGGCCGCCTGCCAGAGCTTTTCTTCGTCGCACAGCTACAGAAACGGAAGCGATTGTACAGGAACGCTACAATTATTTTTGTCTCGACCGGGAATGGAACCCTGGATCTTGCTTATTATCTCTGCTTCAATCTGTTTTATGCAGCCCCAGGGATAATTCCTCTACATAGTTTCAGATTTGCTTTGATGATTGGTAAGAACGCAAAAAGATGTGAATGACAACTATTGAATTTTAGTGGATAGGACTACTCTACGAAAATCTGTCATATACTTCATAGATTGGCAAGTTATTTAATAATATTAAATATAATTCTATGTTGATGCTATTTATTACTTTATAAAATTTTTGAAATGTTTCAAGTATCCGCAAAGAACATAGAGCAGAAAAAACATATTGTAATAAGGCTTTACACCTGTTTCTAACCATTTTATCAAGGTGGAAATAACCACCATGCAATTTAATATATAATTCATGAACATATAGTATTTGTAATAATTACAATAAAAATTAGGAATCACTTAACAAGGACTCAAAGACAGTATTCAATTGGTGATATTCATGAATTTATTTGTTCACAAATTTTCAGAAATATTTCAACTGTCTAGAGAGAATTTATACAAATGTAATAATTAAATTAAAAATTTAACCCATTGGATATTTTTGAATGCTCAAGTAGACAAAATTTCACCTCATTTTAACTCTTATTTAAAGTGGTAAGACCAAAAAGGAAAGCAGACCTTAAAGGATTAATAGGAATGAATCAAATACAAATATTTATAACCATTCAAAAAAAATTTATTTTAAAAATTCACCATGTTACATTTACAAAAACAAATCACATTTAAATATGTCAATGGCTGCTCAGAATGTATACAAAGAAACATCAAATATAAAAGAATCAAAAGTGGCTAAAAATGTAATACATCAAATCTGATAAAATATAGAAAACATATTGGTTTTAACTTTTACGTAAAGTACGTTTATGAATGCAAATGAAAGTTAACCTTAATGGATCAAGAGGAATATAACAATTTACAAAAAACATTTTTATTTATACCTCAGAATTTCTCCGTAATGAAGACACAAGCTCCTTATATGCAAAGAGAGGTGTCCTCTCACTACAAGATAACAATAAAATTATGTATTCTATTATCATATCTTCTCTATTACTAAAGGTATTTAAAATTAAATTATTATGAATAATAATCACAAGTAGTTCAAGTGTATAATAAATAATACTATTCTCTTACCCAGACTTTTCACTTGATTTTCTTGCCAACATTAAGCATTTTGTTGGTACAGATCCAGCAACTAAACGTTTGTTCCCAGGCATCTGCAGTGAATTGTAGTTTTTAAAGCATACACTCTCAAAGTGCTGTTGGCACACTCTACCTGCAAAGTTTACATTACACTTTTTGAGTTCATTAATTACATACATACTATATTATACATTTTGTTAATTATTATACATGTACATAATAAATTTCAGTACATTAAAATACAGTTTTGAAAGTTTTTATAAGTTAAATTCATTTCTTTATTACTTGAAAATTGATGTATGGATTTCTTTTGTGTTTTAAGAGACAATACAATCAAATTATTGTATGGCTAAGATTTAGTAAAATAATTTAAACCAACAAAAATTTCCTGCAGTTTTTGTAACTGAAACAAAGTATGATATGTAAAATGTTTGGACATTTTTTACATGTTAGAACAATTTATACATGTTAATAATCTTCATTCTCTAAAACTGACCATTTACAATTAAATATTTCACATTTTCATTTCTTTCATCAACAATAACAATTTATCCCAAATACAAAATATAAAAGAATATACAGTCCCTGTCCAGATTATATATTATTAAATCCATATGTACATTCAATAAAGCTATTATAACCACAGAATATTCAATGAAGCTATTATATATTGAACTAAACTCAAGCCACTGGATTTTAATTATTCAAAACGTTTTGAAATTTACCATGATCTGCTTTAAAAGTTTCTTCATTCCTCCCACAATCTTCCATCCACACCTTTCGTAATTGGGGCTCTTTTGGGAAGCGGAAATATGTATATTTCCCACCACCTATTGTCCCAGTCCTATTAGGACAATTTTTAACACAGCAGTTTGGCATCTTGAACTCCACATGAAAATAATTTACATTTTCTTAGTATAACACAACAAAATTTTGGTAATAAACAAGTGATTAAATATAAGGCATTATAGGAATGTGATGTATGCTTTTGTAATTATTAAAGCCAAGTCACATACAATACATAATTGTAATAACTTGCACCACAAATCCACAACATACCTATCCCACGCCAACAAAACCACGATCTTCCACTGCTTTCGCACTGCCTTGCCAAACACGTCCTATCTCCTTCGCAAACGGAAAGCAAATGAACACGTGCGCCAGCCGTTTTCGCTTCATCCGTGGGTTAAAACGTGATTGGCTGCTACTGCGCATCCTCCGGAGCGCGACACCTTGTTATTTCCACCATGATACAGACTGATATAACTGCAGTGCCTCCGACCGGGAGGTCCTTAGACTCCCAACGGAGGTAGGATTTTCGACACGGGCTTGTCAGCTAGGTCAAATTTAGTCGCTCTCTGGAGAAGAATTCTAGAGGGCGATTGTTCTGATCGGTAGTTTTCCGTCATGTCCATAAAGCTGGCAGACACACTATAGCAGAACACAAAAAAAATTAGCTCATAATTTTAGGCTAATTATAGGCTAATTAAATGCTATATTCCCAAATTTTAGGCTCTTGTAGTTTTCTCGAAAATTAATGTTCTGCCAGCTTTAGAATAAAGCCAGCAGACAAAAAATCAAATATTAAAGTTAGAACAAACTTACTTATACACAAATTATAGGCTAATTTTAGGCTCACCAAAAATATTAATATTATTAATAAATATTAATATTTACTAATGCAAAATAATAATAATTTGCAATACCGTTCAATGGGCGAAAGACCATTCAACTGCTAAACTTTTTTTACATAGAAACAACATTTAAATTACAGTTAGAACAAAACTACATATACCCAAATTATAGGCTCACCGATATTAATAATATTATTAATTATTAGTATATATTATAGTAATTAAATATACCAAATTGCAACACCATTCAAATCGAGAAAGACCATTCAACTCGTACTTTTAAACCAACGAACAGAATATACAGAACATTGCTTTCAACATACTATTCATACCATAACGTACTATTTGTCGATATACGGATCGTTGAAGTAAGTGCTCGTGAACTTTAGCGTAAAATGTTGCTACAACACAACAAAACCGCACAAGTACGGACATCCAGACTGCATTCAGAGCTTCATAATTTTTAAACCAGACAGCAGAACACAGCTGTCTTTTAACATATTATACGTATATTTATGTAGTATTGAATAATATAGCTCTTGAATTAAGTGCTCGTGAACTTTAGCGAAAAATGTTGCTACAATGCAACAAAACCGCTGAAGTACGGACATCCACACAGCATTCAGAGCTTCATAATTTTTAAACTAGACAGCAGAACACAGATGTCTTTTAACATATTATACGTATATTTATGGAGTATTGAATAATATAGCTCTTGAATTAAGTGCTCGTGAACTTTAGCGAAAAATGTTGCTAAAATGCAACAAAACCGCTCAAGTACGGACATCCACACAGCATTCAGAGCTTCATAATTTTTAAACTAGACAGCAGAACACAGCTGTCTTTTAACATATTATACGTATATTTATGTAGTATTGAATAATATAGCTCTTGAATTAAGTGCTCGTGAACTTTAGCGAGAAATGTTGCTACAACACAACAAAACCGCTCAAGTACGGACATCCACACAGCATTCAGAGCTTCATAATTTTTAAACTAGACAGCAGAACACAGCTTTCTTTTAACATATTATACGTATATTTATGTAGTATTGAATAATATAGCTCTTGAATTAAGTGCTCGTGAACTTTAGCGAGAAATGTTGCTACAACACAACAAAACCGCTCAAGTACGGACATCTACACAGCATTCAGATCTTCATAATTTTTAAACTAGACAGCAGAACACAGCTGTCTTTTAACATATTATACGTATATTTATGTAGTATTGAATAATATAGCTCTTGAATTAAGTGCTCGTGAACTTTAGCGAGAAATGTTGCTACAACACAACAAAACCGCTCAAGTACGGACATCCACACAGCATTCAGAGCTTCATAATTTTTAAACTAGACAGAAGAACACAGCTGTCTTTTAACATATTATACGTATATTTATGTAGTATTTAAGAATATACCCCTTGAATTAAGTGCTCGTGAACTTTAGCGAAAAATGTTGCTAGAATGCAACAAAACCGCTCAAGTATGGACATCCACACAGCATTCAGAGCTTCATAATTTTTAAACTAGACAGCAGAACACAGCTGTCTTTTAACATATTATACGTATATTTATGGAGTATTGAATAATATAGGTCTTGAATTAAGTGCTCGTGAAATTTAGCGAAAAATGTTGCTACAATGCAACAAAACCGCTGAAGTACGGACATCCACACAGCATTCAGAGCTTCATAATTTTTAAACTAGACAGCAGAACACAGCTGTCTTTTAACATATTATACGTATATTTATGTAGTATTGAATAATATAGCTGTTGAATTAAGTGCTCGTGAACTTTAGCGAGAAATGTTGCTACAACACAACAAAACCGCTCAAGTACGGACATCCACACAGCATTCAAAGCTGAATAATTTTTAAACCACACGGCAGAACACAGCTGTTTTTTAACATATTATACGTATATTTATGTGGTATTGAATAATATAGCTCTTGAATTAAGTGCTCGTGAACTTTAGCGAAAAATGTTGCTACAATGCAACAAAACCGCTCAAGTACGGACATCCACACAGCATTCAGAGCTTCATAATTTTTAAACTAGACAGCAGAACACAGCTGTCTTTTAACATATTATACGTATATTTATGTAGTATTGAATAATATAGCTCTTGAATTAAGTGCTCGTGAATTTTAGCGAGAAATGATTCTACAACACGACAAAACCGCTCAGTTACGGACATCGTCAAGGCATTCAGAGCTTCATAATTTTTCTTAGTTTTTGACAGATTTAAATTGTACAATTAATATTCATTTTCCTAAGAATTAATTAGACGCTCTTTGTTATTCTTGTTAAACATTAACAAATGAAATGCATCATATAATTTTAAAGGAGGTAATGAATTAGTTTTTAAAGGTGTAAGTTTTGTCATAACGTATTTGATTTTATTGCTGCATGGCAATCTATCTATATGGTACCATTGCCTTCTTTATACATCATGGTTGGATGATAAAAGGGGGTTTTGACTATTGTGTCAGTGATGAGTCATAATTAGTGCAGAAATAGCGATGACATAATTGTTTGTGCCATAATATGCCATTTTATGAACGATTTTGTTAATAGAAAAGGGTTGTTTATAATGCTGGTATACAAAAAATAAATTTTTATTTCCTTCTTGAGAAATACTTTATTTGTTTTTAAAATTGTTCCGCGGATCTGAGTCATATCGTGTCAAAATGCAAATGGATGAGTAAAATATATCCTAATTGACACCTAATAATTCCTTCTAAAGTGCGATGTGTCGTACATGATAATTCTAGTTCCACGGTCCAATAATAATTCCGATATGCACTATGTGGTAGAACTTCGATAACACTTAATTCCGAAATATACACACATTTATTATAAAAAGATAGGATATTTTTCAATTATGAACCTTTTCAATAGAATACACAGGTTTGGTATTTTTAGAACCAGATTTTTTCAAATGGAGTTCTCGGAGCATAAAATTCTTGATAAAATACATTAGCATTTTACCTTTCGCATTACATCGCTATCGTTGTACGTTATGTTATATTTTGTCCTTTCGTTTTAATTATCGTCGTTATTATAATACAATTGTCATACATTATCTTTTCGCTAAAGTTCACGAGCACTTAATTCCAGGACTATATCAACAAATACTAAATAACAATACGTGTAATACTTTAAATGACAGCGGTGTTCTGCCGACTAGTTTAAAAATTATGATGTTCTGAATGCCGTGAGATATCCGAATTTGAGCGGTTTTGTTGTATTTTAGCAATATTTTTCGCTAAAGTTCACGAGCACTTAATTCAAGAGCTATATTATTCAATACCACATAAATATACGTATAATATGTTAAAAAACAGCTGTGTTCTGCCGTGTGGTTTAAAAATTATTCAGCTTTGAATGCTGTGTGGATGTCCGTACTTGAGCGGTTTTGTTGTGTTGTAGCAACATTTCTCGCTAAAGTTCACGAGCACATAATTCAAGAGCTATATTATTCAATACTACATAAATATACGTATAATATGTTAAAAGACAGCTGTGTTCTGCTGTCTAGTTTAAAAATTATGAAGCTCTGAATGCGGTGTCGATGTCCGTACTTGAGCGGTTTTGTTGCATTGTAGCACCATTCTTCGCTAAATTTCACGAGCACTTAATTCAAGAGCTATATTATTCCATACTACATAAATATACGTATAATATGTTAAAAGACAGCTGTGTTCTGCTGTCTAGTTTAAAACGTATGAAGCTCTGAATACTGTGTGGATGTCCGTACTTGAGCAGTTTTGTTGCATTGAAGCAACATTTTTCGCTAAAGTTCACGAGCACTTAATTGAAGAGCTATATTATTCAATACTACATAAATATACGTATAATATGTTAAAAGACTGCTGTGTTCTGCTGTCTAGTTTAAAAATTATGAAGCTCTGAATGCAGTCTGGATGTCCGTACTTGAGCGGTTTTGTTGTGTTGTAGCAACATTTTACGCTAAAGTTCACGAGCACTTACTTCAACGATCCGTATATGGACAAATAGTACGTTATGGTATGAATAGTATGTTGAAAGCAATGTTCTGTATATTCTGTTCGTTGGTTTAAAAGTACGAGTTGAATGGTCTTTCTCGATTTGAATGGTGTTGCAATTTGGTATATTTAATTACTATAATATAAACGAATAATTAATAACATTATTAATATCGGTGAGCCTATAATTTGGGTATATGTAGTTTTGTTCTAACTGTAATTTTAATGTTGTTTCTATGTAAAAAAGTTTAGCAGTTGAATGGTCTTTCGCCAATTGAATGGTATTGCAAATTATTATTATTATTTTGCATTAGTAAATATTAATATTTATTAATAATATTAATATTTTTGGTGAGCCTAAAATTAGCCTATAATTTGTGTATAAGTAAGTTTGTTCTAACTTTAATATTTGATTTTGTGTCTGCTGGCTTTATTCTAAAGCTGGCAGAACATTAATTTTCGAGAAAACTACAAGAGCCTAAAATTTGGGAATATAGCATTTAATTAGCCTATAATTAGCCTAAAATTATGAGCTAATTTTTTTTGTGTTCTGCCATAGTGTGTCTGCCAGCTTTATGGACATGTTTTCCGTGGTTTCTCCGATATACACCAGCGGAGCATTACCCTAACAAACGGTCCACGGACCTCGTACAATCTTTCCCCCTCTACCTTGACTTATCCTCGCCTCTTAAACACACACGAACCTACACTAACATGCACTACACTGCCACCCATGCCAGGAGATCGACCGGGAGGTTAGAACTTGTCCCCGCAGGGGCGGAGCGCAGGTGATGGGAGATACCTGGTTGGGGAAAATCACATCAGCCGACAGGTGGTCGGCGTCGGACCTCGCCATCTAGCGGAGGAAGATCACCGCAACCTCTCGAGGGAAAAAAACATGCACTTCACTTACGGGACTAATGTCCTTAGCCGTTGACGCGACCGAAATCACTAACAATGAAATGTTGAGCTTTTTCTGAGGGCCGCCGAAGTTGTCTCCCAGGCCACCGTGAGGCGGGGCGACGGCTGATCTGATCCGTTCCCGAGGGATAGCGCGGTCGGCGTCGGTTCCCCGGGGAATGGGTGCGGGAGCGCACGTTGGGGCCAGCACCCCTGCCCCTGTCAAAAAACGCTCGATTGTTAAATGGCCCAGAAAAAACATAAACCGAATAACCAGGAAACGGCATTGCCAACGGAAACGGTTTATGAATATAGGAACATGGAATATACGGGGTCTTAATATGAAAAGTGTAGAAGTCTTTGAGAAACTATGTAGATGGGATGTGGAAACTGCTGTCTTGTCATAAACGGAAAAGAGGGTCAAGGGATAGAGGAAGTTAAAGACATTCATATATTTAGTATGGTAAACAAAGAAATTAGAGAGAAGTCTCCATCGTCATATCAAAAAGATATAAAAATAGTATTAAGAGAGGAACATGCGCCAATGAGAATATTGTAACACTAGATTTTAAAATAAAGGGAATAGAGATGTTTTTTATAAGTATATATGCCCCAAATGACAATGCTCGTGAAACACGAGATTTCATTTTTAATCAATTGATGAGTGTCTTGGATGAAATCTCTGATAGAAAAGATGTATTTTTACTTAAGATTTTTAAAGGTAGAGCACGAAGGAAAGCCCAAAATCATGTGGTTGGAAGGTACATCGAGGAAACTGTGAACAAAACTGGTAAAAGGCTGTGTACAACAATAGAAACAATATTACCAAGAGATGATGAAAGAAGACAGAAAAGAATTCATCAATCTTTACAATATTAATATAGAAGATAGTGAGAATGTCCCATTACATTACAGTAAATGTGATTGGAAAGGCCCTTAGAATATTTAAAAACGGAAAGTCTCCAGGCCAAGGTGCAGTATGTATGGAGCTTTAAAAACGGTCCTAATGTACTTCTTGAAGTACTCTGCCAACTGTAAAATAGATATATGAATGAGGGGACGCTGCCAGAAGACTATAGAAAAGATTACTATTCTAACATGTTAAAAAAAGTTGACAGAAAACAATGTGGGAGTTATAGAGGATGTGCTCTGTAGTACTGGTCGCCGGTATGGAAAAATACTAAAATTTCGACTTGAAATGGAGCTTTTAGATGTGGAAGAACAAAGCGGCTTTAGAGCTTCACGCTCATGTACTGATAACATTTTCAGCATCAGACTAGTGACCGACAAATTGCTTACCAATAATTTAGAAACTCACCTGGTATTCATAGTTTTAAGAAATGCCAATGACACAGTTCCATTATATAAATTCTGGATGGCAATGAAGAAACAAGATGTTAAGATGAAAGCTATTAAATACCGCTACAGCTGTAATGTACGTCCAATTAAAATTGGCAGAAACCTTTCTGAACCATTTTCTGTAAATTAAGGTTTACGAAGAGGGTGTTGCACAGCTTCTACTCTGTTTAAATTATATTTAATTGAAGCTTTAAAAAATTGGAGGAGAAAATGTTGCAATCTGGGTGTAAACGTTGAAGATTCCATGCTCTATTATCTTAATTATGTAGACGACCAAGTCATCTTTGCTGAGGAGGAAGATGATGTTCTGTTTATGTTGCGAAAACTTCATGAAGAGTACATGAAATGGGGTCTAAAAATAAATTTTAATAAAACAGACTATCTGGTTATAGGAGGAGAAGCCAAGACTGTGTATACCCAACGGACCAGAATAGAAATCCCGCCAGAATGTACCCTATCTATGTACTCAAATAGCAGCAAATGGGGATGGTACACAAGATATTCAGAGTAGATTATCAAAAGGAATAGTTGCTATTGCGTCCTTTAATACAGAATAAAA
This sequence comes from Teleogryllus occipitalis, assembly GCA_011170035.1. Taxonomy (NCBI): domain Eukaryota; kingdom Metazoa; phylum Arthropoda; class Insecta; order Orthoptera; family Gryllidae; genus Teleogryllus; species Teleogryllus occipitalis. The sequence continues at coordinate 38,688 of BLKR01003080.1, read as the reverse complement.
CGTTGCGCAAAAATGTTGAAAGAAGATTATATAAGATTATTGTAGAGATTATTGCCACATATGGGTCTGAAGTTTTGGAAATATGGAAAGGTAATGAGAATAAACATACAGAAATGGAAATGGACTATTGGTGAAGATACTGTGAATTGTTATTGTTAGACAAAGTAAGAAGTGAAGAAATTAGATGAAAAGAAGTTTCAACATTATTGATACCATTAAAATTAAAAGGCATAACGTGCCCGCACCAAACGATTTGTTTTTTCTCTGGTTATGCGAATGACAGACGAAATATGGTCAAACGAGTCCTGCAATGAGTACCGACAGAAAGACAGAAGAGAGGATGACCCAGACTTGCATAGCAGCAGGGGGTGCGAGAAGCTATTACGGCAAGAGAAATGCAGGAAGATCTATGGTCAAATATAGAGGCTTGGAGACTGAGAGCGGAGACACGGTGAAGGCTGCAGAGCAACCGTATTATATATATATATATATATATATATATATATATATATATATATATATATATATATGAATTAAAATGCTCAAATTGTATGGTCACATAAAAAAAATGGATGAAGAGCATCGCACAGAAGACGAGGAAGACCCAGAAATGCATTAAAGGAAGGAGTGGAGAAGGCGATGACTTGAAGAGGATTAACTGCGGATGACTGCAATGACAGACTCTAATGAAAACTGGGATGCGAGAAACGCCTAATGGCGTAAAATACTCGCAGTACTACTACTACAAGGAAGACCAAGAAGATGATGGGCCGATGAGATAAAGGAAGTTGCAGGCAACCTGTGGTGGCGGACAGCGCGATACTGGGAAAAATGGAAGTGTCTTGAATGTGTGTATAGAAACGCTAGTGCTCCAAAACGAAACAATAAATTCGATGTGGAGCATATAATCGAGTGGTAGAAATCAGAATAACAGCACAACAGTAACCTTATAGCAGACAATAATAGAAGTGGATGTGAAAAGAGACAGACAATACAGCGGAAAATGTTAGGAGGAGAAAATAAAGACAAAGACCAAGTAGTAGAGTGTAATTAGATATATAGGTTTCCAGATGAATTCCATTATCAGAAATATTGTACCACAACAGTGAGTATAGTGCACTGTAACAGTGAACTAGAGACAAAAGTCTAACATTGAGAACGTTGTGCAGTGTAAATAATTGTAGGAAAATAATTGTAAGACACGCAAATGTTGCTCTGTTGTGGGAATATTACTAAGTGCAATCCTCCGTAAGGAAAGGCCCTTGCCCGTCCAGGGATTCTCAGGCTATATTTATTTTTATTTATTTATTTATAAAAAATGAAGAAAAATGTTAAAAAGTAAGAACTAAAAATAAAACTGCCAATCACAAAGAATATAACAATAAATTCAGTGGTTGATGACTGGGAAGGATTGCAGACAGTGTGTCGAAAACCATTTTAAATAAGGTTGCCTGAATGGCAATAGGGGTGAAAATCGCTCATATCAATTTAAAAGGACTATTTTCATTCTAAATAGGAAATGAAACTATCGAAGTGATTATCATATTTTTAAGTTGGCTATATTACATTTAATACATTTCAAGCCACTGCACTATCAAAATTGGTACTACTTCCACCGCTTACAGTTTTACTTTCAGAATTACAAATTTGGGAATGCCGACTAAATTATGACAAATGTCGATGATCATCCGACCAACGAAATATATCGTAAATATCATCTTTGTGATAAATCCACCTTCTGCAATTACACGCCTGTCTGTCAAACGTATTCCACGCACAAACTATGTTTACCTACACATGGTTAAACTGAAAAGATTTCGTCACGTTAAACGTGGAGACTGCCAAGATAACGTCAGTATTTATTAATAAATCTTAGAATTAATAACAATCTAGTAATGTGTTATTTTGAGAAAAGATCAACAGGATCTGCTAACATACGAAGGAAATGAAATTCACCGAATTGATTTTCCATTTTTATTCATTAGTAAAAGAAACTAATACATTTCACGAAATTCAACGACACCGATTCGAAATATTTCAGTTGCCAACAAATTGATTCTATCAATCTTAAATTTTTGTATGCCCGCAAAGTTGTAAATAATATCATCAATCTCCATGGATGCATCAAAATATACAGTAAATATTGCATTTGAATTCATCATTGTTGCATCAATCAAGTGCATGGCGAGTTTCGTGGCGAGTGCGAGGTTCGCCTGCTCGCCGCCGCAGGAGAGCGCGCGCTGCCTCCGCCCCGCGGCTGCCTCCGCCTCCTCCCGGCCCGCGCCCCTCGGAGCGCCGTACACTGCCTCCTCCACCTCCTCCTCCTCCTCCTCCTCCTTCTCTCCTGCGGAGGACAAGCGCACCATTGCAAGGATTGCAGCTGTCGCTTGCACTCGCTCTCGCAGCTTCTCGCTCTGCGCACTCACCTTCCTCCGAAGAGGTCAGGGTGCGCCTGCGTGCGCAGTTCAACCCTCTGCACCCGCGCAGCAGCACAGAGCCCCAGCGCCTGAGCCTGCGCAGCAGTCTGCCCATTTTGTGCTCTGAAGGCGCCCGTCGCTACGAAACGGACTGCTTTAGGATGACAATGGTGTTCTCTATGACGATCGATGGTTTACACATTTAGGTCGATGGTGCAAAATATGTACCACTGTGCGTAATTCATCGGTAGCTCGGAGGTACAAAATTTGATCTGTCATTTCTTCTTCGTGTGTGTTGATTCATTGTAGGATAATTTATGTACCACTCTTAAAGATTGCCGAAAATAGTTCCCAGAAGCACCGGCAGATAAGGGCATGATTAAATTGAAAATTGCGTCCTTCCTCCACACGTTTCAAGGCGAAATAGGCTGAGCTTGTAAGCGTAAATCGTAACACTCGCTTTCACTGGAGAAAGCCTTTATCCACCTTCTTAGGAAGTCAATTCTTTACTTATAAAATTGTGGAACATTTGTAAAATTAAATATACAAGAAAACAATAATTTTGCATTAATTGTCTTCACGTATAAACATTGACATTAAAGCTTCCGTCTCCTCAATATTCACACGTCCCAAATACGAAATACATTGTTATAACATTCACAATTTCATTCTAACCAGTAAGTCTGCTGCCTTTAGAAGCATATAGCATCAGCATGGAATATGCGAAAAAGTAATAATACTATTATAATATAGTATTGACATATGTTAATTTATAGACATAAGTAATTGAAGGAATGTGAACTTACGTATGCAGTTAAGTAAATTTCAATGAAGGTGCAAATAAACATGTTTTTAAAATTCAATTATTCCAAGTTCAGAAAAATTCATAGAAGCATTCTTTTCCATTCGACACTAACACGCCAATGCTTTTTGACACTACCCTCTGAATCGAAGTGGATTGTTTGAGGTCATCGCTTATCGCGTCAAAATCATGGAAGTTTACACGTCTTCGAAATACGTATACGCCGAGGTCATCTTCATGAAACACAGAAAATCTAATATGAAAGAATCAGTCGTCATTTCAACAATGAAGCTTCTACGATATAATAATCATAATATCCTCAATTTCGTTTACTTATTGTGTTCTTTCGAGCGTTCTCCGTGTCTCTGAGTAGCAAACATTAACATAATCGTTAAAATTAAAAGTAACGATTTAGGATGAAAATTTAGGATGGAGAAGTTCACATCTCCTTATAATTGTTTGTAGAAAGTCATATCAGGTTAGTATTATTGTGAATAAAATTGTAGTTTTATTTAATTTGAAATAACTGCTTGGATATTTTGGGGTTTAATTAAGAAAATATAGCTACCCGAATTTGACGCTATGAAAAGTAAACATTTCGAGGTTTCCACTACGAGACATTTCGTCATCCTTATTCATTCGCTTAGTATACTGCAATCGCTTTCATTTATCATCGATCATGTTACATAGGGTTTCTAATGTTTATATGATACCGGGTGTCCCACCAAATATGGACCACCCTCATAACTTCTAAACGGTTCAGGGTATCGAGTTGCAGTTTTCGCTGAACAAGCAGAATCATGGGGCAGGTAACGTGCTGGTAGAGGAATTCTCTAAAATAGTTTTAGTTTTCGAGAAATTTAATCATCTTTGATTTTTTAAATCGAACTATATACTTTTTCATCAGCAATGGATAGATCATGAACACTGGAATAAAATGATGTTTCATATGTTAGTATTTTAAAAGTAATTTGAGTAAAAAATTAGATTTTTGGCAACAGATTTTCAAGTAAACGGGCAGCCTTTGCAACAGTCGCCGTTTTGGGAAGGTGGCCTTCGCGACGTAGATACTGTTTTGTGAAGGGAGGAGTGTGAGAGGGATGGCCGTGTAGGATGAAGGTGTAATTGCAGCAATTCATGATCTTGACTTGAAAAACATATGAACAAACATCAGTTTTAACGATCTGAATGAGAATTTTTTCCCAGTTGTTCATCTCAGTTGAACTTTTCTTCTTCTGAAATTCTAAATCAACGATAATCGAAAAGAACGAAATAAAAAATACTGTAGTGAAAACGATAATAATAATAATAATAATAATACTAATAATAATAATAATAAGGTCATTTCTAAATATAAAAAAATCTAACTCAATGCAGAAAGGAGCCATCATTTTAATATATGGGAAGCGAATGAATTCTTAAAGATTTGCATTGTAATATCTTGATTAATTCATCAAATAATAGATAGGTAAACATTTTCTCTTATTATTCTCGGTTACTAAACTTCCTATTTTATAGACGTACTACCAGAAGAACAAAGTAATAAAAAACTTGAAATACTCTTGACAGTTCTATCAGTGTAAATTTACCAAACTTTAACAAAAATGCATATCTGCATTCGCTACTGCTCATACTGATTAGAGAGTTTCTCATTTCATAGCGCCAAGTGCTGCCTCAAACTTGAAAATGCAGAAGACGGAAGTGTACCGTTTTCTTTTCCATTCAAGAACAGCAATCGTATGGTTGCAAAGTGGACGAGTGATCATTTTAATTAAAAATGACATTTACCAACGAAGAAACGGTGGTTGGCTTCTTGTTCAGTTTGAAAATGATATTTATTATCATTAACGTCTTCTTTACGCTACCAATTATTTTATATCGTTCTTTGGAACGATCAATGTTTTGAAATTTTTGTAGAAGGAAATTAAATCCAAATAAATAAATGGAAAACATCTCCCATTCTGATTGTTAAAATTGGTATTTCTTAGTGTGATGTCTGTGCCATCACCAAGAATTGCTTTAGTTATACCTCTTATCCCCCACTGCCACCCCTCTCAGTCAAGACGCAACAGTCGAGACGCCGTGATGGCCACCTTCCCCAAAAGCGAGAGTTGCAAGGGCTGCTACACGATTACCCGTTTAATTCAAAATCACATGTCAGAAAGCCTAATTCTATACTGAAGTTACTATCAAAATATCAGCAAATGATACATGATTTTAATCATCTTTTCAGGTCTATCCATTGCTGGTGATTAAAATATACAGTTCCATTTAAAAAATCGATGATTAAATTTCTCGAAAATTAAAAATATTATAGACAATTTCTCTACGGCTTGTTACTTGACCCATGATTCCGCATTGTTCAGCAAAACCTGCATTTCGTTATCCTGCAGCGTTTAGAAGTTGTGGGGATGGTCCATAGTTGGTGGGACCCCCTGTTTATGTAATGACATTACAACTGCATTCTGACGGGCAGGAATTCGGGCTCTGTAATTGGTGTTATTTTTTGCCTGTAACCTACTCTGTGTTGTGGGAAGGCGAATTTATTTATAAATTTATTTTTAGTTTCTCGTAAACATTCGGAGTAACAAAAGTAATATTTAGAGAGGTATGTATGTAATGTTGCAGTAAATCGATTTTGAGATTTTAATGGAAATACACCTTTTGGGGTCTTAAGTTACCAAGAGATTGTTGTTATTATTGCAAAACGTCCGTCTCTCCGTCCATGTGTCCGCTGGTCTGTCTGTCTGTTTCTCTGTGAACACTAGTGTGTAAACTATTGGTAGAATTAAAAAAAAAATAATTTTCCATTAACGATCTGGCCCGAATTGAGGCCCTGCGATTTTGAAAATAATTTTTTTAATTTTGGGGTTAATTTAGTTGAAGTCCCTGGGGAGCATTTTCAAACTTTTCTTCAAAACGGCTCCAAAGTTTTTCGACCTACATATGTAACCACAGTCGAACATCCGTCAATGTCGGAACTCGACCTCCAGGGCCTCGCGGTCAGTAACGTTACAGGGAACCTTCGAACACCACCAATAAACATGCTGGAGATTTATTTTCAAGTGCAATCGTTTTAAATACTTAATTTTAAAATACGTTATGTTTAGAATTTGGTCTAAAAAAACAGTAGCTTTTGCGATTTTTCGAAAGAATTTTCTGGAATCAAGAACATTGTAATATTCAAAACACTACATAAGTGACCTGCCCACGGACAATATCGTAGCGTATTTGGTTGGGTGGCTTCTTCTTGTGCTGAAGTTTTCGGATTCAAATCCTTGCCTGCACTACTTACTTTTTTCTGTACATTTGAGTATGTATCTGACAAATGACTTTGAAATCAATTGTAGACGTGGAATTTTATATATCGTTTTGCTTTTCAATAATTATACATTTTTTGTCTCTCAGCCGTGTCTCTGTCGTTTCATTAAGGTTTATTAGAAGAATGAAGTGTTAGTAGTGTAAAAGTTGAAATATATTACGTAACCGTTACCAATAAAACAAGAAAATAAGACCGGTTTTTTATTGTTTGTATTGGTAGTCAGATGAATAGAAAGCGAATAACTGCGTCAATGGTAGGTGTCCTTTTCAATTAAATATTTTTGAGAATCCACTAATTACCAGCTACATTGAAATCCTTATTTTCCGACAGAAAGCTGTAACGGCTATTCAGGCTAGCCGTGTAATTTTTGTTATCCTAGCGGGGAAGCGATAACCGAGCAAGTGGCAACAGCTCAGGATTTGGCAACAGGGCATTGGACACAGGAGGCCTGTGGCCACTGCTTGGCCATTTAACTCGAGGATGGATTCTTCATTGTAGGGAAGAAAGTGAGAGGGACTTATGTGAGCTTATTGCACTCGTCGGTCACAAATCATGTGCGACCACGCCATGTGTCTGCCTGAATTTTGACATTTGCAAACACGTTAGGAACGTATGGTGTTTAAAAAATCTGTTCCTCAATGCTTCTGTGCGAAATTGGTTGTATTTTGATCTGTACGAGAATTCGTAAACGTGTTTTAAATTAAAAATTTCACAAAACAATATGAATATCGTCATCCATTTTTAACATGAATAAAGTAATATATTTACCCAACAGAAACTTGAATTATGAAGACAGAATATTAACAAAAGAATTGGGATCCCTTAGACCAGACTTTTGCATCAATCAAATGTCCAGTAATGAAAATAGGTCGGACATTTAAGCGGTAAATATTCTTATATTTGGTGCCCTCCCTGGTTACTAATCTGGTCACTCTAGAGGCGCCACTAGATCATAGCTACCTTAAAACACTAAGAAAGCAAATTCATTCACTTCTTAAATTCCTGACATTCACTGATCACATATGACCCTGTAGGTCATATGTGGTCAGTTATGGGACCACATATGAAAATAGAAAATAAAGAGTTTGTCTAATAAAAAAAATATTAAACATGCATGTCTGAGAGAACGAAGTTTAATTGACCCTGCGACTACGGCAACGTTGCTGAAACCTATGTTGCAAAGACTAGAGACAATAATCAAAGTAAATGGAATTTATACCCAGTATTAAATAACGTAATATGTTTTGTTCAACTGGCGTGTACAAAGACTTTTTAAGCATACAAAAAACGGCCATTTTATTTTGTTTCCAAATATCAGAGAGTTGGTAACATTTTGGACTTTTGTAATATAAGGGAATAAAATAAGTAGTCTTAATTTCTAAACTTGATATCTTAATTCTTTCTAACACATCGTGTGTATTAGAAGTTTTTGCTAGAGTTTTCTAGTTGTTCGCAAGGCCGTCCTTTGGCCTAAGCAACTGACATGAGTCCCAACTTCAGACGGGGACATAGATGATTGAAATAAAATACAATAGGATCCCCAATAAATTTGTATTACACTCTTAAAGCCCATAAATATGTAAAGGCATTTTTAATCTTTTTTACTGTTTAAATAGCTTCTTAAATATCGCAGGATTATTGATATAAGTGATCAAGTCCAAAAATTGGTTGTTTTGGATAAAAGGCATTTACAGGTTTCTAAACCTTCCAAAAATCAGTTTTCGATTTTCATAGTATTTATTGTATTGCTAATTAGTTTATTTTTTTGTTACTCAATTGGTTAATTTTCGTAGAATTGGGGACTTCCTCCCCTCTACCAAGAAACTGACCAAATATTTATTACTTTCATATTTTATATATATATATATATATATATATATATATATATATATATATATATATATATATATACAGGGTAGAACAGCTAAGTGTTAACACCCCTTGTATCTCCTCAACCGCGCGAGATACGAAGATGCCGATTGGACAGTCGATTGCTGGAACAGGGGCTACTTGCTTTCAGCATCCTTCGTCTTTGCGCCATTTTTTACTATGAAGATATAAGGTCAACTTTGTTTTTTTTAAATAAAACCCAATGCTAAATTATAGCGTATCGTAATGCGCTTAAAAAGAAGTTTTCAAATCTGTGTATATCTTTGTATTTTAGCGAATAGTTTTTTAGAAATTGATGTGCTTTTGTAACATATTTTTGTACTGAATTGGCACTTTTCCACTCGACCTTCCGTGCTCTCCGCTGAGAAACTAAAGGAAAATATCTCGTGAATGGTTTTGCCTACTTTCTTAAAACGATCGAAGGCCATGTACTAATTGTAGCGTTCCTGTAAAATCGCCTCCGTTTCTGTAGCTGTGTGACGAAGAACAGCTCGGGCAGGCGGCCTTTGCTAGTTGCGATGAAGGTCGTACGTCATGTTCGCCGCATGTCTCTTACCCCTCAAGAGTGGGAATTAAATGGAATGGGGACACCGTTAGCTAGCCGGAAGTCGAACAATCGACTCTACACATTTTCAAAGAATTTAAAAATTTTCTTTTCTAGGGAGCTGAGATTTTTTGTATCATGCGGTTCATACCTTAATATCCTGTGTGATTCATTTCAACAGAGGTTGTCACGGTAATCTCCGGACAAGCTCAAAATTGACCGCTGCGTCTTCTATGATACCTTAGATACAAAGCGTGGTGTCGCGGCAGTAGTTGTATCTTGTTGAGAAGCGTCCTGTAAGTCGTCGATAAATTAATATTATTAAATATAAAATAATTGCTTCAAAGTTAATATCGCTAAGTAAAATCAATATAAGAGTGCTGTATATAGAGTGATTTTTCATTTACCCAAAGAGAAAAGGTCGATTACAGGCAAATACTACTGTGTTAGCTGAAAAATACATTATGAGTACAGACGTTACATTTTGCTTTAAGTGTAGTTTCGGGTTATGTCGATGTCGAAAAATGTACAAATTTTTAAATTGTAATCTACAAAATGAATTTTTTGTATATCTAATTTAATTTTTTGTGGGTCCATTTTCTGGGTTTCTGATTCTGCACTATAGGGCACGAGGGGTCAGCAGAATTTCGAAATAGATGCAAAATTGAATTGGCTAATTGATATTTTATGCAATTCACTATCAAGGATATAACGAAAGGCCCTTCTGTTAAAAACGCGCTTGACAATATTAGGATGTTTGTTAACCCAAGTGCTCCACCGTGCAAACATAGATATTTCGTAACACACTGTTTACATTTTCTGGGTTCCAAGTTGTACTACACTGGGAAGATCCGTTTAATAAGCCTTTTCTGAAACTTCTAAAACAATGATTACCAAGTGCGGAGTGTTTACACGGGTCTAACTATTTAATTATAAAGCCAAAAACACTTCAACTTATTTCAAAGAAGAAGAAGAAGTAAAATTCGCATGAAAATGCAAAAAATGTTGAATTTTCGTAATTTTGTTATTATTAATAAAAACTTTAATCTCTTTGTCAAAATAATGCAATATTTAAGGATAAATTTTTATAGTAAAGCACGCAATATGGTTTCTGGTTAAGCACGCATTATTAAGTTTCTACATTTTATTTTATTAAAATGCATGTGATCTTTCGGGCGTACATTGCGCGGGCAGGCTCTCGTATGTCGGACAATAGTTACCACTAGACAACTTAAATGTATTGTGAATGTTAAATGGCGTTACGTAACAATTTCTTTGTATACGGAAACCATAAAATATATTTGTGAGAGCCGAACTTGCGACATACATGTTACGGGGCGATGTGCCGAGTATTGTGTGCGCAAGTTAGACATCCTCAGTCGGTGGCGGAGGGCTGTAAGCTTAGATATAAAATTCTTCCACAATTTTTGCGTTATTGTTTCTCTTCCCATACGCAGGAAACATCTCTCTCTTGGATAGAAGACAATATACCCAGAGTGACAATTTTACAGAGCGGTGAAATTGGACTCTGTCGTAAATCAGAAGACTCGCTTGTTTCTGAGGCAAAATACGAGTAATTTCGTGAGGTTGTCGCTCTCTACACATTGGTACAGCAAAAACAACCGCTGAGGAGTTCAATAATAATTATATACTGATGTATTAAGGCAATGTATTTCATTTTCCTTCTTCGGCGTTTTCTCCAAGAGCAAACGTTATTTCAACTCACCGCCGTTCAAGCCAATAACCACTAACCACGATACAGGAGGCTCGTTGTTTGGACAATGACTACGAGCTTTCTACCGACGAGAGGGTTTGATACTTTCTACCGGTGAACAATGAAGAAACGATAACTGTTGAACGTCGATTACCTCTTTCAAGGAAGGGGTCATTGGAAAAGTTTATGCACTAGTTGCACAGCTCGGACACCGGTTCACACCATCAGACAAAAAAAAATCTGTCTAGTAAACTTTATCAACAAACGCTTCTCAGGTTTTCTGAACGCTTTTATCATGCCCTTATCTTCCGGTGCTTCTGGGAACTATTTTCGGCAATCTTTAACAGTGGTACATAAATCAACATACCATGAATAAACACATACGGAGAAGAAATGCTGGTTCAAATTTTCTACCTCCGAGCGGTCGATGAATTACGCACAGTGGTACATATTTTGCACCATCGACCCAACAATATAACCTGTCGTTGTTGGAATAGCGGCCCATTGTTCCCCCAAAGCAGTCGTTTCGTAGCGACGGGAGCCTTCAGAGCACAAAATGGGCAGACTGCTGCGCAGACTCAGGCGCTGGGGCTCTGTGCTGCTGCGCGGGTGCAGAGGGTTGAACTGCGCACGCAGGCGCACCCTGACCTCTTCGGAGGAAGGTGAGTGCGCAGAGCGAGAAGCTGCGAGAGCGAGTGCAAGCGACAGCTGCAATCCTTGCAACGGTGCGCTTGTCCTCCGCAGGAGAGAAGGAGGAGGAGGAGGAGGAGGCAGTGTACGGCGCTCCGAGGGGCGCGGGCCGGGAGGAGGCGAAGGCAGCCGCGGTGCGGAGGCAGCGCGCACTCTGCTGCGGCGGCGACCAGGCGAACCTCGCACTGGCCACGAAAGTAGCCATGCACATGATCGACGCAACAATGATTAATTCAAATGCAATATTTACTGTATATTTTGATGCATCCATGGAGATTGATGATATTATTTACAACTTTGCGGGCATACAAAAATTTAAGATTGATAGAATCAATTTGTTGGCAACTGAAATATTTCGAATCGGTGTCGTTGAATTTCGTGAAATGTATTAGTTTCTTTTAATAATGAATAAAAATGGAAAATCAATTCGGTGAATTTCATTTCCTTCGTATGTTAGCAGATCCTGTTGATCTTTTCTCAAAATAATACATTATAGATTGTTATTAATTCTAAGATTTATTAATAAATACTGACGTTATCTTAGCAGTCTCCACGTTTAACGTGACGAAATCTTTTCAGTTTAACCATGTGTAGGTAAACATTGTTTGTGCGTGGAATACGTTTGACAGACAGGCGTGTAATTGCAGAAGGTGGATTTATCACAAAGATGATATTTACGATAGATTTTGTCGGTCGGATGATCATCGACATTACTCATATTTTAGTCGGCATTCACAGATTTGTAATTCTGAAAGTAAAACTGTAAGCGGTGGAAGTAGTACGGATTTTGATAGTGCAGTGTCTTGAAAGGTATTAAATGTAATATAGCCAACTTAAAAATATGATAATCACTTCGATAGTTTCATTTCCTATTTAGAATGAAAATAGTCCTTTTAAATTGATATGAGCGATTTTCACCCCTATTGCCATTCAGGCAACCTTATTTAAAATGGTTTTCGACACACCGTCTGCAATCCTTCCCAGTATGTAAAATTGTTTTTTTGGAACAGTGTCTGCAATCGTTCTCAGTCATCAACCACCAAATTTATTGTTACATTCTTTGTGATTGGCAGTTTTATCTTTAGTTCTTACTTTTTAACCTGTTTCTTCTCTTTTTATAAATAAATAAATAAAAATAAAGCCTGAGAATCCCTGGATGGGCAATGGCCTTTCTTTATGAAGGATTGCTCTTTGTAATATTCCCACATTTGAGCAAAATTTGCGTGTCTTACAATTATTTTCCTACAATGATTTACACTGAACTACGTTCTCAATGTTACACTTCTGTCTCTAATTCACTGTTACACTATACTCACTGTTGTGCTACAATAGTACTGATAATGGTACTCATCTGGAAACCTATATATCTAATTACAATCTACTATTTGACCTTTGTCTTTATTTTTTACGCCTAACATTTTTCTCCGTTATGTTTTTTGTTTTCACATACACTTCTGTTAATGTCTCCTATAAAGTTCTGATTTCTACCACGCGATTATATGCTCCACATCGAATTTAATTTTTCGTTTTGGAGCACTAGCGTTTCTATACACACATTCAAGACACTTCCATTTTTCCCAGTATCGCGCTGTCCGCGACCACATATTGCCTGCAACTTCGTTTATCTCATCGGCCCATAATCTTCTTGGTCTTCCTTGTAGTAGTAGTACTGCGAGTATTTTACACCCTAAGGCATTTCTCCCATCCCAGTTTTCATTTGAGACTGTCATTGCAGTCTTTCGCTGTTAATCCTCTTCTATCTTCGTCACCCCATAATGGCGCTCACTTCCTTTTAAAGACCGGCTATCGAGAGCAATTATCTGTTGTTCTCCACACTTCCCTCGTTGAAATAATACCGCTCCCAGCGCGTATCCGCTGCTTTCGGTCTGTAAGTACATACGACGACGAAAGTCCGGGGATTGTACCACGTATGTGCGTTCGAAGGCTTCCAAAAGTTGCTCATAGGCCTCTTGGCATTGTTGGCTCTATTGCCACCTGCTCCCCTTCTGTAATAGATGCAGCAACGGCACTACCTTCTGAGAATAATTCTTGACGAATCGCGCCTAGTAGTTACAGATACCGAATAATCGTCGCAATCCTCTGACACTTTTAGGCGGTGGTAAATTTCTGACCAATTCTCTTCTACTTTCTTGGATCTTCATTCCTTCGTCTGAAATTTCGTGCCCCATAATCTGCACTTTTCGCTTGCAAAATTCGCACTTCTCTAAATTTAATTTCAAATTATTTGCTGTGAACACCTCAAACAATTCTCTCAATTTCCTCAAATGCGTTGACAAGTCGGGCGAGAACAAAATAATGTCATCATTGTAGATGACCATTGTACTTTTCAATACTAACGGTATGACGTCATCTAAGGACCTAATCAACGCTGCCCCAGAATTTTTCAACCCAAATGGTAACCGCTTAAATGAATACACTGTCCCTTCGAATTTGAAACTTATGTATTTTTGGCTTCTCTCTTCAACTTCGATCTGCCAATAAACGGATGAAAAATCTAGCGCGCTGAAAATCTTTGCTCCCCCTAGCTTGACAACCATTTCATTGATCGTGGGTGGTGTCTCATACCGTGAGATCGTGACCGCGTTCAGTTTTCTTGCGTCGAGGCAAATGCGAATGTTACCATTCTTCTTAATAACTACTACGAGCGGACTGACATACGGGGTTATTGCTCTCTTGATGACCCCCTTCTGTTCCATTTCTTTAATCAACTTCCGTACCTGCGCCTGGTACACCTGTGGTATGGGGTACTGCCTAGTGGAAAACGGGGTAGCATCCTTCAGTTCTAACTTAAATCGGTAACCCCTCACTGGTTCCGATGATTCTCCAAATATTTCTATAAATTCATGCAACAATTGGCGAACTCGCCCCGGACAGCCTTCCTGGTTGATGACCCCTTCCACGGCCTTATCCACGCTTTGGAGACCTTCTTCCATCGCAGCCTGCATCTCGTCTCCTTCGACCTCCGCCTCATCTATTTGGGTGACCACTGAGCTACCTGCCACATAACCTCTCCAGCGTGGCGTAATTGTCCTCATACCTACGTCGACGACGGCTTGGTAGGCCCCCAATGCGTCCATCCCTAAGAAGACATCACGGATCAGTCCCCGGACCACGATCGCTGCTACCTCTGTGGTCATTTCTCCAACGTTAAGCTCCAACCAGATCTGCTTTCCCGTGGTGTTTGCCGCTTTCCGGTTCGCCATCACGACCCTAAGCTTCCGCGTCGGCAGTTCTACCAACATTTGCCCTCTTTTCTGAATCTTCTCACGAAATTCCTCCGATATTGCGCTGATGCTGCTTCCCGAATCTACTAAAGCCTTCACCTCTACCCCATAACACGTGCCTCGCAGAACTAAACATTTACTAGGTTTGGCACCTTCAGCCGCTTCTTCTCGTAACAGTTCATTTCCCTCTACAATATTACTTGCCGTTGCCATGATCGTCACCGTAACACTATTGCTGTCGTTTGGTTTGTGCCACCCTTCCGCACCAAACGTATCTAGTTTTCCGCCTGGTTATTGTACTGCCAGCGACCTTGCGTTGTCTCTGCATTTTCCTTGTTGCGATCTTCCGTGTCCCGTTTCATTTGTTATACAACCGGATGTTCCCCAGTATTCTCTTTCTGCTTCGGTTTTCTCTGCGCCTGACCTTCTTGCGAATTTCCCGGTCTTCCAACTTTTTCACCTGCACGGACTTCTAATGCGCATACATTCTCTGGTCGATACTTTCCGCCATTATACCTGTTACTCTTGTTCTGACTTCTGCTATCCTGCGCGTCAATGTCGTTCCCATCATTTTCCTGATCAAATCGACCGACTATCTCGATTAGCTCGTCAATAGTTTCGGGCAAGTTGTTCCACAGTAAGTTTCTTATTCCATTCGGCATTTGCCGAATAAGAATCCTTATTATTTCGGCCGGGTTGAAATCCTCGCTACAAATTTTGAAAGCACTGACCTTTCGAGTTACAAAGTCTTTCATGCTTTCATGTCCCCCTTTCTTATAGCGTTCTGACATTAACCGATACTTCAATTCGAACCAATGATGTTGGTTCCAATACCGGTCTAGAAATTTAGCCCGCCATTCTCCATAAGTTTTAGGCGTTGGTGTCAATGCCTGCCACCAATATTGCGCCTTCGAGATGAGGGCTTCCTCCACAGATCGTAGCTTCATGCCCTCAGGAATGTTATTAACCATGAAGTAATTTTCTAAGGCCGTCAAAAATGAATAGGGTTGCTCTTTGCTTTCCCCGTGGAACCTTAAATAACTTGGCAATGTCGCGTGCCCTACCATATTGCCGTTAGCAACCACTCTCCGAGCCGCATTAACTTGTTGCTCGAGTTCGGCTATCTTTCTTAAGATTTTTTCATCGACCTCTCTTGCGTGCCCTGCACCTGTCGATTTTAAGCTGTCGATCTCCCCCTGCACTGTCGACTTGATGCTTTCATCCAATCCTCGAGTTGCCCCAACCGAACTTCATGCCGTCGCGATACGTCCTTGATAACTCGAACGCCTTCGCCGATGTCTGCTAACTGCACCTGTTGCGATTGTACCGATTGTTGCAAAGTATTCATGACTGATTTTACTTCATTTACGTTGGTATTGATCTGCTGATTAACGACTTCTTGAACAGCAAAACGAGTTTCTACCCTTTCTTCCATGGCCTTCGTTTCCTATTCTATCTGAGAAAATCGCGTAACCGTTTCAAACTTGAACGCGCCCACCTCCTCCCGAATACTTGACACGGCGGACTTCAGATCATCCTGCAACTTGCCTAACACTGCGTCCACTCCACGGTTCTGTTCCGCGACCTCATTAAATTTACTCTCTATTCTGCCTTGCAAGTTACTTTGCAACTTGGCACTGCGTTCTTCCATATCCCTGGCCATTCGAACATTATCAGCTTTTATTTCCTATTTTATTTCGTGCAATCTATTGTTTGTTCTTATATTCTCATCCCTCATCTCCTGCAAACTAGCGTTTGTTTTAGCCCTATCAGCCCTTGTTTTAGCACTGTCTGCCTTCAATTCGGTTAACAAACGCAGCATCATGGAAAGTGTCGGTTCCTCCGCACCTTGTTCTTCCGCTGGTGCCTTATCTGCTGTTACCTGGCCCACATCTACCCCTTATGCGTCAACCGCTATATTTTCCTCCCTGTCTACGTCTAACTCCTCGATTGGCTGATACTCCTCGCCCTCCTCATAGGCAGAAATTGTTTCGGAATCAGACGCGTCGCAAACACTAACCACTTTACCACTTCGCGTCTCCATTTTGCTATCTTATTCTTTACCCAGCACACAGCACAATTTACCAGTCCCCGCTTATCCAGGCCTTGCGTTGGGCAGCCAAAATGTAATAGTTCCCGGCTATCCAGGCCTCGCGTTAGGCAGCCAAATGTAATAGTTTCTCTCTCTCTCTCTCTCTCTCTCTCTCTCTCTCTCTCTCTCTCTCTCTCTCTCTCTCTCTCTCTTTATTTTCTGCTACTATTGCCTGGATAATCTCCTCCTATATTATAGTATTACAGACTGTTGGGTGCCGCATTTTGTACTCGTACTTAATCGAACCTATCGTTTGCCCCTTTTAGCTAGCTAGTTTTTATAAAATTTCTCATAACCTGCAGCCGTGGATAATGTGGTGATCCTCTACAGGAATCCAAGCGAGGTGACTGGATTGTGCGTGCTAGGGTATTATAGTAAATGACGACGCATGCTCTCAATTGGTAAAAATGAACAATCTTTTGTCTATTCATTTATTACTGCTTTCGGGCTTTTTCCTCCTTTCATCATATACGATAACAACTCACCATCTCTCCCTCCACACTGGTACACAGTAATCCTATATCATAAACATACAAAGAAACAAAACACAACAAAGAAACTCATTCACGCATAATAATAACAAAACAATATGAAACCTCACTCACACATCGAATGCGCATTCCCTGATTTTTTTTACCATTTCTTAATTTAATTTTATTCAACAAAACTTGGTCTTCAACAAACTCTTTTCAGCTACGGAATGCGTCTTCAGATGAAGTGTCTGCAAAGAAAATTACACACACACTCGTGTGTGTAATTTTGGGGCTGTTTTGCGGCTCAGCTCTCGTGGCAATGACGTCCGGTGGCCGCCGTCCCGTGCCTTCCGATGCGCGGTCGCCGTCCACTCCTGCTCGCTGTCGCCTTCGGAAACCAATTATCGCGTACCGCTATTGTCCGCTTAAATTATATTACTCAGTTGCTTGTCCGTCGCCGTTTGATAAAATTGCATGTACTCGTTGCGTACTGTTCGGCAGGACAAAAAAAAAAAAAACAACAACAATTTTTCGCGTTTCATCAAACACGTCATTTCTCGAAATTAATATTGTTTACATCAATTTACATTCAAAAATTAACGTCCAATGGTTCCGATCTCAGCATCTATTCTTTTGTATCTTATAACGAGATGTCCGAAGCGTTGAATTTCTTTACAATAAATAATAAAATCTAATTGTTCGTAATCACAAAAATGTTTACTCAAGAAAAAAATTACTCCCGATTTTTTTTTTCTTTTTGCTAACACTTCAAATTTCCAATAAATATCACAACTTTACTCCCTATTTAAAACACCACACTTTCGAAAGAAATTTAACTACGCGCCAATTTCGCGCACACGAACCATTCTCTCGGGTACCTACGACACATCTGTCTCTGCCCTTGAAATTTTTTTTTTTCTTCAGTCACTTGCATTGCTTTTCTGCAGCCAAAAAAGCTTCTGGAACCAAATAGTTGTCACTCGCTTGCTTTTAATCTGTAATTAATTCCAATGACTTTCTTCTCTTCGTAACATGGCGTCATTTGTTTATACCTCTAGTTCACTGCAAATTTCCAAATATTATGTTATAATTTTGCTTCCGAACATGCGACAAGGTTGAAAATAATTTTGTCGTCTTCCCCGTGTTTTAATCTATTGTTTCCCAATGTTTCAGCCAAATCGGTTTGTGTGTTTTGTTACAATTCTTAAAAAAACATGTTTACAATCTCTCTTTACTTGCTCAACAATGGCCATATTCTGTTCATGTGACATTAAAAATTCCAATTCTATTTCAATTTATATCTTCCGAATGCGTTGACCAAATTTGATGCCGTTTGTTTTATTTAATTTCATAATTTCTGTTCTACCGGACGATTATGTTCAATTTTGACAAATTTCACGCGCTATAATTCTTTATTTTTATTTTGACTTGTAAAATGTTTTCTGTCGGCACCGCTGTAATCGATACACAAGCTTATTCCTTGTCATATTTTGTAAAGTTGCATCTGGGGGGGGGGGTTGTCTCGAAATGATAGATCATTACACTATATAGATTTTCTCGAACAACCGCTGATCGCTCGCCCGTATCCACAAACAAGTTTATTTCACAAATATTTCTGAAATTCCCGTTTATTATTATTTTCTTTCGCCTCGCTACCGGTTTCTAATATTGTCTATTATTTTTCTGCTAATTATTACTATCTTGGCTCTTCTTTTCAATGTCTTGTTTTGTCAAATCTCATCATTTTAGTTTATTCACGTCGTGACGTCAATACGATGCGTCACTTGTTTTACGTTCACTTCACGAGTCGGCAATATATCGACAATTTCCTAAGCATTCAAGGTATTACTAAGATAAACCACACTCTTGATCGTTGGTGATGTAAACGTCCACACCCTCTTTGAGGTTCTTGTACGTCTCTGAGAGGCGTCATTTTGGAATCGGTCTTTGATACCATTATTCTGGTGATACTAAAAACAGGTAAACCCACACATTTCAACATAGCAACGAATTCAAGCACTAGTGACCTAGCCCTTTCTAGTCCTTCACTTGCAACGGCTAGGCAATGAACCATATTAGATGTGAATTGAAGCGACCATTTCCCTACCATTGTCCACATTGATCAACTTGGCCATGGGTTTGCTCGGCCTCCTCAATTAATCATGCAACGCGCTGACTGGTTGACATTCCAAGCTAGTGTTAATATCTCAGATGGTCCATTCGTCAATGTGGAATGAATGGCTACATATTTCAACAATGCTATATTCCTTTCTGTTTCCATTGCAAATCCTAAATCAACCGGTAAACCGCGACTCCCCTTTGTTCCATGGTGGAATTCGAACTGCTCTGGAACGGTCACACGTGAAAAGGCACTGGCACGATTCAAGCATTATCCAACCGTGGAAAACATTATCGAATATAAAAAAGATTCAGGGCGAAGGCGAGATGAACCATTTAGAAAGCAAAAAATGCATCGTGGAGACCAAACGTCTCCTCTCTCAATTGTCACACGCCACCACTTCTGTGGAGAAAGATTCGCCAAATAAAAGGACACTCATCACCAAATACGGACCAGGAGAGGTGGGCTCAGGGCATCAACTGACGTCGCTGCAGTGCCTCTGACCGGGAGGTCCTAGGTTCGAGTCTCGAGGTGGCAAGAATTTCGGCACTAGCTAGGTAGCTGGTTCAGTCGCAGTCTGGAGGAGAATTTAAGCGGCCAACTGCTCTAATCAGTAGTTTCCGTCGTTTCTCCGATCAACACCAGGCCGAATGCCGTATCTGTACCATAACAAACCAACCACCGACCGCGCACGATCTTTTCGTTAACTTCCGTGTCCTGTCCTTAACCCTTACACACACAGACACACACACATACATGCACTACACTACCTCACATACTGGGAGACTGGTTGGGAGCTTAGACCTTGTCATGGTTAAGGCAGTGCTCCGCTGTGGGGAAACACCTGGTTGGGAAAAGCCCTGATAGCTGACAGGTCAGCGCTGGATATTACCATCCAGCGGGGGATGACCACCGCAACCTCCCGGGAAAGATATGCAAACTTACGGGACTAATGATCTTAGCAGTCCAACGGAATCACTAATCAAACCAAATATGGTGCAAGGTCTCCTTATGAATAAAAAGGATTACATCTGATGTGATTGTAGAGGAATTCGCCGCGCATTACGAATGTCAAGTTCGGGGAACCAAGCTCCGGACTTTCTTTTGATTCAAGAGACCATGGAGAATCGTCCATTGGAGTTTTCTAGCTGAAGACAGGAATATGCCTCATTCTCTGTATCGGAAAGGCGCTCTGCTCTCGCGTTAGGGAAAAGAACTGCACCATGTCTTACGTAGGGCATTAGAAAATAAGTTTTCTTATTTTGTAAAATAAAAGGCAACACACGCAATTTTCGCAATGATATACAGTCACAGTAACGGGCAACGTTAGTTGTTTCACATCTACTCAGGACGTCAATAAGCTAAATACCCTTCCTATCCCAGAACACTGTGTACATCACCTTCTGCATCGTCAGTCTGTTTGAATTTCTTCTTGATGGGAGATCCAGAGCATTGACTGGTGCTTCGTTTCCGGGATAATGTGCGAAATCCACATCTCATTGCCCGTGACGATCTTGTCGCCGTCATCTTGATACGGATGCAGAAATGTCAACGCTGCCCCGAAGGGTTTCGTTTTGTGCTCGGATGTCAAGTTTTTCGGCTCTCACCTGGCACACAATTTCTTAAACAGCAGGTGTTTCGTGACAATTTTATCCAATAAGGATCGCGATATCTGCGGAAAATGGCTGCTGAGCTCCGTAATCGTGAAGCGAAGGTCCGCCAAGATGCACAGCCGCACCAGCTCCACAAGGTCATGAGTGTTGAAGGACGGTTTCCCATTGCGCCTTCATCACGGACACTTGAACAACCTTCGGAAAAGAGCTGACACCAGCGACGCACTATCTGTTTTGCTCATGATGTTCGGCCCGTAGAACTGACGATGAATTTCGATCGGTGCGATGTGGAGTATTAAGGAACTTTGGCTCGAAAGCGGCGGAAAACGAATAAGCGCCGCCATTTCGAGCCATTGCTGTCGCGCTACTGGTACTCGGCAGGATCTGTTCAGCCGGCACATGTTTGACAGATCTGTTACCCATGCTGAATTTCTCCGCTTAAATGGATGTATTTTTTAAGCCAAAAGGTAAACTAACTTTCTGGATGCACCTCGTACATCATCTTCTGAAATGGCGAAGCAATTTCTCATCCGCCTTTATAATCTCATCTGGGAAGAGTATACCATCCTTGGTCTATCATTTCATTCATATTTTAATTATAACTCGTGTCCTAGGCGTTTCCCAAAATTGTAATAACTTTCGGAATTATTCAAAATTTTTGTTCTGTCGTTCGCCAAAGTTCCAGTTCTATTCCTTCAAGCGTTTTTCTGATATTCACTAAAAATCCGTTCTGCCATTAACTTTACTATAGTAACAATGGCCTCCGTGTCCATGCCTTTTGACTGAAGATGTATGATTACAGTTATTTCGAAATCTCGTGTACCGCTTGCCCAATTTTAATGATTATTTTTTCTAATAATTCCTAATATTATGCTTTAATGGGTGTTAATATTAATTTTGATTTTCTTTCGCGCATTTGATTAGTTTTAAAAAAATGTTCGTGAGCGTCTGCCGTCTTCTGTCTCCTTGAATACAAATTATCACATTTTACTGAAAGTTTCTACTCTCTGGAATACTGAGTGTACAGTGCAGTTAGTACTATTTGTTGAAAACGTAGGAAACAAAAAATTGGAGCAATTTTTGAGACAATGGCGTTTGAGTGTTTCTGAAAATGCGGAATTTTGTGCTCATTTTCACAAAAAAACTTGAGTTTTCGAGAAATTTTATTCACCATTATTTAGAGCCTATGTATACATAAATACAATAATGTGAACAAATTGTCTCTAATGAAAATATGAGCTACGTGAGAGACAAGACAGAGAAAATCTTTTTGTGTTTTTGTTTTTAATTCAAAATATTGTACGCCATATTGCGAGGAAACTATTAAAATTTTCAAAACAATGTGCAAGACCTTAATGAAAGGAGTAATTATGGACAACAAATTTCATTTGAAGGGAAAATTTGCAATTTTTTCAGTTGTAGGAAGACGCCAGAAAAATTCAAACTTTTGCAATTTTCGAAAATCCTGTTAACCGTGAAAATAGAACCTATTTTACTTAATTGTATTTTCCTCTGTCATTACAATAAATTTAAAGAAAAAATTTTGAGCAAAACCTTTGAGAAAATTTCGAGAATGTCCGTGGGGCTTGATCTAAAATCCCCCAAGTTTTAAAGAATGGTTTTCAAAATTTCAAAGCTTCAACTACAGATAGATAGTCAGATGTTTCTTCAATTTGAAAAAAATCCTACGCATGGTTTAAGCGCTCGTAGTGTTCACAGACGGCGGGCGTTTCGCTTGCAATTGAGTTTTCGGCATCAGGAACCAACAAAATAGGGATTCTGGCTACATCACGTATTAGAGGACTTTTTTCTCTTAATTAAGCAACTGCATTTATCCACTTTTTCGTTATCAGGATCCGGCAATGAATTTTTTACCGAAAATCCGCGTTTTTTTCGCGCAGCATTACATAACTTTCTCTACATTACGTATATTACTCCGTATATACGTAGGTATGCAAGAAAGTAAAAATGATATTTCATTAAAATCTGTCTCCTATTCATAATATACTCGTAGAACTGTGTTCAACATGCTCTTAATAATTCACTTCACTACAGTAAGAGCCTCAGTTAAGTGGATCATTTTTATCACACCATCGCACCATACTGCAGTTAAGTGGATCATTTTTTCGTCTATGTTTCTGCATCGCACGAAATTTGCTAAATCTTGAAAATTAATATATTGTATTACTGTTTCTTATATTAACTTCATATTATTCTATATTAAGTTAGGCTAACCTAAGATAATCAAATGCAAAAAAAAAAAAAAATAATAAAAAGCATATCTGGCCCAGTTAACCAAACTGCCAGTTAACGATTATGGACAATGTACTGAAATTACATATAATGTTCTAACCGAAGTGCTAGCGGTACGTTTTTTCGAAATTTTGATTGATAAAAACTAATGGCGGCATGCATGGTAATAGTCTAGTTTTTTGATATTACAATTGTTTGGTGATGGAAACACCAGAATAACGTTCGTAAAGAAACTATTAATTTTAACTTACGTTTATTGAGCAAAATAACTTCTTTACCGTGTGATAAGTTAAAGCCCTGATGAGTCCCAACGAAAGAAGTACGTCTTAATCCATTTATCGAGTACTTTATGCTAACAACTGAAGCTGTATAATAATGTTATCTTCTAAAATATTTTGATATTTCCATAGCAAGAAAGTCGTCGAATGATGACATTAAGCGACAGTCAGTCCCCTGCCACTAGATAGGCCGGGGCATGTTCTTATTTGAATTGTATTTGAATTTGAATTCCGCCATCTCGGCCCCTTGGTGGGCCAATAGCGTCGAAGGGCGCAAAGGCGCTGTGCGCGAAATCTACACGCCGCACCCGGCAATTATTCACATGCTTTGTGCGTAAACGTAACGATGTCCGGTGATCGTTTTTGCGTTTGTGTGTTTCTGAGTTTCTGAGACGATGTTCTGTGTTGTAAACTCGAAATGCCCCAATTTAGGCGTTGGTGGGTACCCAATTGCCCAAACAACAAAAACATAAGGAGTGGACGGCAATTCTTCAGGTTTCCAACAGATCCTGAAAGGTAAGCGATATGAAATGCTTAGCATGGTTCCATTAAAATTATTTAATGTACTATTTAGTGATATAGTAAATTAACTATGTCACTAAACAGTACATGAAATTAATTTAAATAATGTAATTATATGTCAGGTTATTGTAAACACAATTATTATGAACATCCAATGTAGTAGTCATGAAAACACTGGTTGCTTTAATAATCATGTAATTGATAAGTTATAATAGCTATAATAATATTAAGGTGATTTTGATATAACTATAATAGCTCAATAATACATTACTAATTTTATTACAGGTGTATGAAATGGCTAAAGGCAATTGACCCAATTTTGGCATCTTGCCCTTGGGAATTTCTCACAAGGTTAAGGTATTTATGCATGGAGCACTTCACGCCGGAAATGTTCACTGCAGCAGGCAGACTAGCACATAATGCAGAACAAGTAACTTTTGCTGATGTGCGTCCCGAGTTGCCGGAGGGAGCACTCAGGTCATTTATAGAAGGCTTACCACATGAAAGGCGTACGTTTCTATTTTTTTTTTTGAGCAACTAGATGGTGTAATAAGAATTTTTTTTAAAAATTTAACTAAACATCCTTATTTCTTTTGCAGGATCTGCTATACCTGCTCTGCATGTAGTGGACAACATTTCTCCTGAGTTCCCCGAATGTTCTGGTGAGTGCAAATGCGTTGTTGAATGAAGATAAATGATTAGGACGTGTTGTTTTGTGTGTCAATGATACCATGTCTCTTTGCATTGCAGGCCCTTCTCCACCTGGTGAAGAAGTTATGGAAGGGAACATTGCCGGAAGGATTAACTCTGAATTTTCAGAAATTGTAAAAGTAGGCGTTTTTATCCTTACAATTACAATATTGAAGATAGACTTTTCATTCGAATTAAATTTGTTGTGCATAAATAGTTCATTTAACGTGTGAAGATTTTTTTTTGTAAATTTTAGTAGTTTTTGTGCAATTGTGGGTGAACTATTTGCAATTTTAAAAAATTACAAAAAGAAAATTTTCTCGAAAACGGCTCCAATGTTTTTTTTTCATTTTAGGTATGGTTAGTGCTAAATGAACCCTATATGATGACAAATGCCATATTGCCATAATATTTAATTTAATTTTTCAAAAATTACAGCAATGTAATTTCTGTGACTTGTCTTTCATGTCGGTAATACTTTAAATGGGATTTCTGCACGGTGTTATACTATTTATGAGTACATACGCTTTAAATAATGTGAAGTAAAGTTTCTCGAAAACTCAACACTTTTTTGTTCAAATGAGCTCAAAATTACTCATTTTCAGAATAGCTCAAACGCCATTTTCTTAAAGGTGGCTTCAATTTCTTTCTTTAAACTATTTCAATGGATAGTGGTAATGACACTGTTTAATATGATGTAATGTTCATTTTTGAGTATTTTTTTGTTTTCCCAAAAATTGCACAAATGGTTTTTTGTTATGTTTTTTTTTCAATATCTCATGCCAGTAATACGCACATTTCAATGGATATATTATTGAATTTGTGAGTGGAAGTTCTTCAAATTACGTCTAATGAAGTTTTTCGAAAACTCAAATAGAATCCGGAGAAAAAGAGCTTCAATTTCGCATTTACAGTAACGCTTAACTGGTGAGCCATTTTTTTTAAAACAGCTTCAAATTTTTCAATGAAATTGCTATTTAAGACAAGGTTAGGTTCTTTAATACTCTTAAAATAATATTTTGGTTCTACTATTTGGTAATCAAAGAGTTGAGAAAATGGCAAAAAAATGTATTTTGGGCAGCGATAGATGCCAGCTGGCAAGAGGAGGGAAGACCATAGAGCCGGTCCGCACCAAAGGAAATTAGAAAACTTAACTTCTAGAAAGTCTGTGCTATTCTGTAGCACTTCTAGTTACTGTATGTAATTTAGTAAATCCAAACTACAGGACCACTTACTTGTAGACATGTACCAAATTGACGTTTTTTGGGATTCAATTTAATAAATAAAAAATTGTATTTTTGAGGGATAATCATTTGGTGTTTCTGTAGCTGTAAATTTTTATCTCAGGTTCTTTTGTCCCACTTTCTGTCTTGTGAACTATGTATAAGTCTGTGTGTAACAGTTTGGCATTTTTACCACGAAGCATTAGCTATTTTCTAAACATATTTCTGATGATTCTTGAGATGTCTGTTGGGTATAATCTCCTGTGTATAAGTGCTTTTATTTAGTTATATTGTTTTGCAGAAATTGTGTGTGTAATGTCACATAACATGATTGGGAAAGACATGAAAATATTTTTTTAGAAATTGAAAAACTGTTTAATACCTGTATCAAATGTTGAGTAATTCTGGATGTATTATTGGCCTTTGGATTTTCATCCACGGTCCATTGAGCAACTAGCCATGATTTTGGACAAATATGTAGCCTGTGATATCGGAATATTAGTGAAACCTACTAAGTCCAAAAACTCTTTGAGATAAATGAAGTTGGAGTAGAATCACGTATTTTTTTTTACTTAGTTCATCACTTGTACGAGATAGGAGGTAAAACATGTTTCTTGTAATGCAGTTTAATGTGTAATATTGCTTTTTTGAAGAAAGCAAGCAAAAAAGATAGATTTTGTGGACTGTTTGTGCAGATGCAAGTTTCTTGTTTATTTATAAAACTTATCAATAATATTCATTTGTATTGTACCTTCATAGCAATTTTCATAATAGGCTGAAATTTGACAGGTGTTGATAGCTGGAATGTCATTTTTAATAATGATGCAAAATTAAAGAAGTAGTCACTAGTTATATTTGGACAATTGTCTAAATTCATGGTTTCAATATTTAGTCAATGGC
Source organism: Teleogryllus occipitalis (assembly GCA_011170035.1). NCBI lineage: Eukaryota > Metazoa > Arthropoda > Insecta > Orthoptera > Gryllidae > Teleogryllus > Teleogryllus occipitalis. The sequence continues at coordinate 11,901 of BLKR01003080.1, read as the reverse complement.
AAAGTAAAATAATCTTTATGTCTGATTACTTGCTCACATTTATTTTGTAAAAAATTGTATTATTGTTTATATTGTGTATGACTATTTACATAATTTAGAAATAAATATTGTTTTTATAAAATAACTTTTTATTTTGCACTCCCTGGACAATAATTCCATTCAGTGACTTAGGATTCCCAATCCTAATATTTTAGTCTTCTTAATTACCTAGCGTATTTTACATAAAAATAATGTATTCATTTGACGCCATTTTGAAAACAACTTCATTTTAAATGTCCCGGTCGTCAATACGCGCCACCTGGTAGAACGCCCTTCGACGCTATTGGCTCAATCGGGGGCCGAGATGGCTGCTTCCCCCTCCATGAAAATTAGAAATTTGAATAAGAGCGTTGGGATTAACATTGAGTGCCGTCTCTATTAGTATACTCTCTGGCGACAGTGTTGCGTAATATTCATTTTTCCCACTTCCCAGGCAATATTCTGCGTCCGTTTATTTTCTGACTCCCAATTTACCATTAGAGAAAGTGACCTCCCCATCTCCGTTTTGATAGACTGAAACATTTTCTTGAGAAACTTCAATAAAATATTTCAATAGTCTTTAATTTTTTAAACTTAATTTAATTAATTTAAATTACTTAATTAATTTAAGTTCATTCACAATTAACTTTGTAATTAAAGAATTACATGAATTCAAACGGATTGGTAAGGCTGTATTAGTATTTTTTTATATTTTGCGATTAAATAAAAATATAGTTCACGCATTGGTAGTGATGTAACAAGCCGATAATAATATAACCGTATAAACCCGTCTTTATATATTTATATTATGAGACTTGAGATTTGAAATTAAACGTGCAATTTTTCCTCTTGCAACCGTCGACACTGTCGCTTTTGGGAAGAGTGGCCTTCGCGACCCCTGTTCTCGCTAAAGTGCCGGCGCCGCGAAGGCAACCTTCCTCAAATGCGACAATTGCAACGGTTGCTAACAGGAAATCTCGTACATTTCGTTCAAAATCACATGTCTGAAAGTATAATTTTATACTCAATATACTATCAAAACATTACTGTATGTTACAACAAAGCATTCGTCTATTTATGATTATCTATCGCTAGTGAAAAAAATTATATGGTTCCATGTAAAAAATCAAAGATAATTAATTTTCTCGAAAACTAAAAATATTTCGAATTATATTTCTACCGCACATTACTTCCCCCATGATTCCACATTGTTAAGCGAAAACAGCATTTAGATATCGGGAACCGTTTAGAAGTTATGAGGTGGCCCATAGTTGGTGGGACTGTATAATTCTATTTCTCAGAAAATTTTCATAACAAATTTTTCTATTTTCCAATAAATACGCGCTTTTTACAACAGTTATGTTTTATTTAATAAAAACCTCATGAAAACATTGTTCCTTATTGTAATTCAGTTACCCACCTCCCAGGAATGTTTCCGCGTTCAAATTTCTTTCGATGCCCGCTGGAGCGACGGTTTTGAGTGCCAGCACCCGCGAGGCATAAATAGGAACACGAATGCCCATGCGGGCAAAACTGGCTGCCCTTGCTATAGATTCTGCTAGGATATTATTTGATTGACAGTCACAACTATTACGATCGCGACATTTTACAATCTTTTATTTTAGTCATCAATATTGCCTTCGCCGACCTGGATGGCCGAGGTGGCTAAGAGCGAGTACCGACTCAGCGCTTCGGTCCGAAGGGTCGCGGGTTCCAGTCCCGCCTTGGGCATGGCTGTTTGTCCCTTGACTTGTGTGTGTGTTGTCGCGGAGGGCCTCGCGTTCTGCTGTCCCCAGATCAGAGGAGCCCGCAAGTGTTTGTCTAGTGTATGGTCATATATGCGTCCCTTCGGGACGTAAAGGGCAACCGGCTGTCGGCTGGATACAAGCCCTAGGAAAAAAAATATTGCCTTCGAGATTCTGAAATTTTTTTCTGAAACTTGGCATATTGTCAGTCCACTCTTAGTGCAGGTATTCTTCAGCTCACCGATCGCAATAAGACGTGACTTGAACCGCGAGTACTTGGAAACATCAATCTAGATTAAATCAAGAATAACATTGGCATCAGTTAAACCCCATTCCTAAAATACATTAACAAAATTATATAAGAAACAGAAAACTGATTAAAACGCAAACCAAAGGACAAAAAAGACAAAAAATTGAATGAAAACTATAATGATAATAGGATGCACTATTTGGTAATTGCAATATTATAATAATTCATGATGACCGCAGAGAGGTTTCCAATCCCCAAAAGTTTTGTTCACACTAGGAAACGAACTCGCTTAGGTGCAGAGAGTTGTTACCATGTCCACTACTTTATTATCTCCCCAAGAATCACAGCCCCTCCAACACAAACAAAGTTGGACAGATTAACACATGCTCATGAACGAGAATGAAGTTTTTTTAGAACTTTACGTGCGGTCTCACAGCCTGCGGTATCTACTAGTTTGAAAGTAGGGTGTGACTTCTATAAGTTTGAGATGGCCTGTTGGAATTTACGTGTTTCGGGAACTACTGTATGAACAGAATATTTCAAGAGTTCCATTCAATAACACGGCAACTCGAGCAAGTCACCTCTCTGAGGCGCGTGAGATATGTTATGTCGTTGCCTTCAATGGAAATGGAAACAACGTTAATTAATGTAAGGAAGTATATGGATTTGGAATATAAGGATTAAAAAAACATTTTCATCGCGAAATCTCTCTCTCCTTAAAATTAACTGAGCTCATACTTAATTTCCCATACCATACATTAGAAATTTCTATCATTACATGTCAATTATGTATAAGATCGATTATTACCAGAACAAATCATCAGATTGATGGTGTACTTCTCAATATTGTCTGTGAAAAGTGTACAAATGAGTGTTATAATAAGAAAGAATTTTCGTCTTTCTAAAACATGTGTATACTGTTTAGTTGCATTCTTATTTCTATATTTAAATGTGTGTAGCATTACAATGTATACAAAACTCTTTTTCGTTTATTATATTGAATTTAAATTATTTTTCACAATTTAATACACGACAAGAACGTGTTCCTACAAAAGGGAGTAACGAAGCATTCTACAGGGGAGGAAAGTGTTATTGGATTGGTGTAACATTCTACAGACCCCGCCTCTTATGCCTTTTAAGGCGAGGAGAATGGGAAAATATTCCGAGGAGCCTACCCTGACTTGAATTACTAGAAGAGCCAATGAAAAACGTTGCTTGCCTTAGAGTTGAGGATTGCTCAAGCCCGGTGTCAAATATACATTATTATTCTTTAAATTATTAACAAATGAGACATCATTGAATTCCTCTATTGATATATTCATTACATGTAAAAAATGTATGGTTCTATTTGAAAATTCACATGTGATTCAATTTCACCAAAATTAAAAATAATACACAGAATATATCTGCTGCCTAAAACTTGCCTCGTGGAATAAATTTGAAAATGATCTATCATGCCACCGCTCTGTCCAAAAGCATTTTGCAAAATAGTTTGTTGATAATGAATTTCCTCGCTAGACGTTAAACATATTGGCATTTATTTTGCACCACTGAATACTTTGCCCCATCCAACCACAAAGAAATCTTCAAATTTGCAGGACAACAGTTAGTCTCAGCGTTTTGAAATTTGCCAGAGAATTTATTTATAACACAGACGAATCAAAATAACCAAACTACTGTTTCAACGATACATGAAAAATAGAAATTAAATTTCGAAAGTAAAAAAAGCTCATGAACAACAATTAACACCGATTTGTCGTAAGTCACAAATCGTTAATACAATTTAATCAGCAGAAAGCAAAACACTGCAAAACTATTTGCATTTTATACTCGACGGCCAAGATCGAATGAATTGGGGCTTGGAAACAAGTGAGTGTTGGCATCAGACGCTAAGATCCTATAAACAATTGCGTATCTCGAAAACGAAAGGTGATAGCTCCGGTTGGATTGCGGAATTTTGCATCTTGTGTAAATGGAATTGAGATGAGAGAATAAAAAAGAATTGCGAAATTTGTAAAATTAAAAACAATTTCCAATTTTTGCAATTCTAAAGTGAGAAGGGTTTCCTGATGTCGCAGAACCAAAAACTTCGAATTAACAATATTTCAACAATTAACAATATAATAAACAATTTCGAATTTTGCGCTATTCCTGCCGGGGAGTGTCCCCAAATTGTCCCTAATTTGATGATAGCAAAATATCAATTTTGACATGAGTTGCAAATTAATTACTTAATATCTGGTTTAATTGTTACTCTAATGATAAATATACAGTTGGTCGTTGAATTTTTCTTTCTTTTATTGAAAAGGTTCCCTAGCAGTCCTAACGATTCGAGAAAGGCAGTATTTTGCATTTTTGCAAATGAAATATACATATGAACAATTGCAAATATTCAATGATAATGTTTTTTCTTATCGCAAATATCTGTAGTAAACTGGTCATTTGATGAAGTTCATAAATTGTATTTGGACAAGAATATTGGAATTTAAATGTGTAAAAGAACGAAATTGTTCTAAAATTAGTGTTATTTGATCTGATATCAATGTAGTTTCTTCAAAAAGAATTGTGTTAACAGTGGTTAAGTGCTATGTGTTCATATATATTTCAATGAATTTACTTTCATGTTCATACAAGTGTTTCTTCCATGTATTTTTTATTTGAAACTACTTCCACATCTGAACTAGCGGTGCCCGCCATTTGGTACGACGTAATTTTGTTAGGGCACTCCCCCCTGCGTTGAGATTGGCTACGATGGTTTGTGAGGCTCCGCCTGCGACGTTTCGTCATGACAAGGGCTGGCCAAACCGTGCAAAAGCTGAACTTCGCCGCAGACGGCCGCGATCAATTTATGTTTCCAGTACTGTACAAACCTTTCCAACGATAGTGGTAATGGCACTGTTTAATATGACTAATATTTATAATATGACTAAGTTCAATTTGGGGTATTCTTTTGGTGTTTTTGGTTCAAAAATTACCGAAATGTAATTTTTTTCAATATCTGTCACGCCATTAATATGCACGTTTCAATGGATTTGTATACATTATTTAATTTGTAATGGGAAGTTCTTCAACTTACTTCAAATGAAGTTTTTCGAAAACCTAATAGATTCTTGTGAAATATAGGTTCCAATTTCGCATTTACAGTAAAGCTTAACGCCATTTTCTTAAAAACCTTTTCAATGATAATTACTATTTAGGACAAAGATTTTGCCTTCATAAGTGTTCATAAAATAATAAGTCGGTTCTACTATTTGAAAAACGAAATGTTGAGAAAATGTCAAAAAAATGCATTTTGGCGGCGATAGAAGGCAGCTGACAAGAGGATGAGGAAAGACCGTAAAACCAAGGAAATTAGAATACTTAACTACGAGAAAGGCTTTGCCATTCTGTTGCACCTCTAATTACTTTCTGGTTATACGGAGTAATATACGTAATATAGATAAAGTTATATTCCTTAAACCTAAACTCGAAATCAAATTGAAACAGGACATACAATGGATTTCGGACAAGTCAAAATTTTTGACCATGAACCACTGAACGGCGTGAGATTAATATCAGAGGCATTACTCATAAAAATGAATGCAACTTGAAATACTATGATAGAATCCAACACCTTTCTCTGGAATTTACGACAACTTGCTTTTAAAATTTAACAATCAAAATCAAAATTAATTCTTTCTTCCTCATTGTATCCCCACTCCATTCCTTGGCCATTGAATATTACGTTTTTGTCTTGTAACCGTCTCCAGTATTCAAGGAGACGGTAACAGAAATGAAGGAACAGCGAGCGGAAGTACGCACGCTTACTGTATTAATAAAGTATATAATGTAAACATGCTAGTATAGTAATATTCCAACTGTATTTTATGAGGTAAGCTTCTGTCACAATGTGAAATGTATTAAAAATGATGCCTTATAAATGGTTAAAATGTGCGGTCTGAAGATGGCTATAAGGTGTATCCGAAATGCCATCAAAAATACTATGTGTAACAATATACGCTAAATAAATTACTCTTGAATGTCGAAAATAAAAAGTGGAACTGGTTATATTAATATTAATGTGTTCATATCTCTTTTAACATTGGTTTAAAAAATTCAAAGTGCACAAAGAAAACAATCTAATACGAGTGATTTTTGAAGTAACGTAAAGATCAGGGGTTATACCAACACAAACGGCACTACCATGTGAGAAGACGGCAGCTGGATGTTCATTATAGTAATTGTTGCTAGGTTGTTGCAACTCGTTATCACGAATCATGGTAAAGAAAGCATTGAGTAGGCGGAGAAATTGATGATTCTTTATAAAACGTGTTTATTTTTAATTATAATTTAACTTATTGAATAATTCTTTAATCCCTGTAATTCCAAAAGGAGTGATCAGCTTCGAATTTCACCGTATTTTCGACAATCATGTAAATTTGTGCAAAAAAATCTTTGAAGAATATTTTATTTTTCCTTCATCTCACTATATGATTCTTTATCGTATGCGTGTGAGTGTGATTCATTCATAAGCAGGGCATCCTGGTGGGAATAAAGATAAATCAACTCAACGGGACTGAGGAAAGGCGGCTTTGTGCAACAACTGTCACTGTATTACCTATGCCCGGAAGCTCCAAGGTTCGAATCCCAACGGCGCATACAGGTTCAATCGGGCCTAAAACCTGGCCGTAATTGCAAATGCCAGCGGTTTTGCGTAAAAGTAGGAAAACGATGGAAAAAATCAAAATTTTGAAATTTTCGAAAATTCAGAGTTAAAAGTGAAAATTTGACCTATGCCACCTTTATTAGTGTGTTTTCGTCTATTCTTACAAGAAATTGAAAGAAAAAAATGTGAAGCCGTTTTTGAGAAAATATTGAAAATATCCCCTGGCTTCATGTAATGTAATCCCAGATTTTAAAAGAAGTTTTTCAAAATTGCAGCGCCTTTAGCCGAGCCACTTCAACTGGAGAGTATGCATTTTGAAAAAAAATTCTACGTTTGGTTTAGGTGGCAGTGTTGCTCACAGACAGACGGATGGACGTTTTTAAACTAGAGCTGCTACAGAATTGTACAGACTTTCTCGTAACAAGCTTTTCTAATTTCCTTGGAGTGCTCTGGCTTTAAGGTCTTGCTCTATTCTTTGACCTGCTGCCTTATATCGTCGTTCAAAGTACATTTTTTTACTGTCACTTTTTACTTTACATTTTCTCACGTTTTTGCTTTTCTCGCAGTACAACCGAAATATTACTCCAAGAATATAAAATGAGAGTAAAACCTCATCCTAAATAGAAATTTTCATTGAAAAATTTGAAGCCGTTTTTAAGATAATGGCGATTAAGCATTACTGTAAATGCTAAATTTCAAGCAAAATTCCAATGCAAAATTTCAAATCTTCCACTAGAGGGGGACGGACAGGCGTTTCTTCAATTTAAAAAAACGACAACGTGTGGTTTAGGCGCTAGTAGTAACGAACGGACGGATGTTTTGAAAAAAACAACAACATTTTTGAAATCTCGAAATCGATTTTCCGCAGCATTACATAACTTTCTCTATACTATGTATACCCGTATATTACTCAGTATATAGGTATGTATGTGAGAAAGTAAAAAAAACAACACATTTTCAGAATCAGGGGGCCTGATTCTATATGGTGGCCTGAAAATATGCATTTCCCCTGAAATGAGGAATTCATTTTACGCTATATGAGGTAAATTTCTCTCTGCTACGTATATGACTCCGTGTACACTTACGTATACAATAAAGTAAAATTATATTACTCCATATATTAATTATATAAAGTATATTATTATATAAAGTATATTACTCCATATATATGTACCCTCTCCCTCAGAAAAAATGTCGTTCAAAATTCTATCTTCCACACCGCGCCGACAAACTTGGACAACCCTCGGCCTGGGGGAGGGCAGGGGGAGGGACGCGTTGACCAATCGCTAGCAGGTAGAACCACAGTTGTCTGTGATTGGTGCAACATCCCAAGGGACAGAAAGAACGCTGTCTCAGCGGGAGGGGGCTAGTTCGTTTACGTACGAGACGGAAATATCGTCATATTTCCCTGCCGAAGGAGATAGTTTGCCTGCGCGTACGCCACGACGAAAAAAATATTTCTAAGCGGGGTTTTCCGTCCAGAATGATTGTCTATAGACCAGTAAATATTTATCATTTTAGCAACAATTATTCTAACTTTTAGTAATCGATTTGTAACTCCTGACAAACTTCTATTTTGAGATATTCATTTCAGGCACAATTTGCGGAGCCTTCCGGCCGTTCTAACGCATATTTCGAATTTGTTTATAAAATTATAAATTGTTGCAAAATTGTTAATTCGCTGTTTTTGGTTCTGGGACATCGGGAGACTCTCCCCACTTTAGATTTGCAAAATTTGGAAATTGTTTATAAATTTGCAATTGTTGCAAATTTTTTATTGTCTAATCTGAATGGCGTTTAAATGTGATGCAAAATTCCGGAATCCGTTCGGTGCTATTATATCTCGTTCTCGAGATATATGTAATTGTTTATAAGAAATTAACATCTTAGTAGACCCCATTTGTTTGCGCTTAATTCATTCGCGCTAGCAGAATAGCGTGGGATGGGCATACTGAAAAAACAGTTCTCCAATGCCGCGCTTTTGCCTGCCACATACGCTTAAAATGCACTTGCTTGTAAACAAATTCTGTGGTCAATTTAATTATGCTAAATTCGTATTTTTACGGCGAGTATGAGCATAACTTTTATTTGGTTTTATATTCTCTTTTAAGTCCTACAATTTGCAAGTCGATATGTTTATCAAATAGGAAAGAAATTGATTATAAAAAAATATTTTTCAAGGTGCATTACGCCCAAACAATTGTTTCTGTTTTTCTATCAAAGGGATGTTGAGCAACCGAATAACTGTATTATTAATTTTTTTAAGTCCCCTGTTAACACCGAGAGTCAGAAACTATTTGTTCCTCTTGTTTAACCATTACCATTAAAAATAGGGAAACATATTGCTTAGCTGTTTGCTATAAACTGCACTGGATTGGATGAAGGTAGTGTTAAGGTTTTCAAATACAGAAATATTCAATTTTGTGTTTTGAAAGATCACATGAGTAGAATCACACATGACAATATTTACACAAGTATAGAAATTTCTAAATAAACGTATATAAACTTTAAGTTAATATTTTCAATTCAATTTATCATTCCTTTCTAAAACTGTTAATTTGATGATTTCATTGTATCATGTTCAAATCAGAGCTTTATGTGCTAAATCTACGCACTGTTAATACATATTTTTAAACAACATTAATATATTTAATATACATTTAAAAGGTTTTTAGATTGGCGAACGTTACAATGAAATTTCATGAATTCCTAAATGCTCGAAAATAAATACTTGTAAAATTAAATTATTGTAGCGTGTAAAAATATAACAAACTCACGTATTTGGTAAAACGAGTTGATATTACTAAAAGAAAGCAAAACAGATGTTATAACAATTCAAAGAGATTTAGCGTTTGTTTACAGTTTAGTAAATATCAATGCACTAGCATTTCCCAGTGAAAATACATAGAACGAACTTGGTGGTCAAGTGATATGACCTTCCCAACACAGACTACATTTCAGTATCGTCAGAGTTCGAAGGTGGTTTGTTGGCCGCCATTCTACGAATCTATCAAAACCTTGAATTTTGCACGACCATCTGTACAGGGAGAACGTAGCGGTTTATTAAACGGAAACGGGCCATTCCAGGTATCTAATGTGCACTCTTTGAAAACGTTTAACCATTATAAACTATCCCTAAGAAAAATATCAAATAAACAATGTTAAAGGTCACCAGCTTAACCTTACCTTTACTATTTGAATGTTTTCAACATCCCCAAAACCAACAGAAAACCCATGTTTTTACAGGTTATTATAAAACCAATTCAATAAATATAAGCATTTATTCACGTTATTATTTTTAAAACACTCAAATATCTACGATGTTATTTGATTCATGTCTTCATCGAAGATCTGAGATTAAAAAACTGATAAGCAGAGAAAATTAAAGTAATTTTGAGTGATTGATGAAGTTGAATGATCAACGAAAAACAATGTTTCTTGCTTCATATAATGCTATCGTGTTTAACAGACATGTAATTACATGTGATACCTATATTTAAACATCCAAACTAATGAAAATTTTCAAAATTAAAATCATCAATAAAACGTTGATTCATCAGCAAGGATTATATTATTAAATACTTTTTTGAGATTCATGTGCTCCTGTGTGAATAACGTAGTAAACGTGGTTCGTATGATCCAGTTTCTCAGAATAATACAAAACCTGCTAGACACATACACTAAACATAATAGTTGTCAAATAGTTATTTACGACATGAGTATCATAAGATATTTTATTACAATACGAAATTGGAGAATTATCAAACAAGACTCTTTAGCCGAAATTGTTAACCAATTGAATATTGTAATATAATGTTACCATTTGAATATCATAGAAAGTAAGACGCAATTTGTCAAAATTCATGTGAACTATAATTTTTCTTTAAATTTTACTCCTTATCCTGCGAAAGATGTGTGACAGTACTTATGTTAACAGTTATACTGCCATGGGTTTAATTAATTAGTTTTCAGTACGCAAATTATTGTTTTTGGTTTTAAAGAAGCATGGATATACAGAGTATCGGGGAAGGAAACGTCGAAAGTTTGAAAAAAGCTGTTTAAACAATTTTAATCATTTTTGTCTAATAAACTACATAGATATTTTGAATGGCTGAGCTGCAATAAACGCGCAAATGTTGGTTTCAAAATATGATTTCTACGCAAAACTTTGCATTCTAGAATCATGTAAACAGACCAGAAACATGTAACATGTTTATTATTAACAATACAAATTAATATATAAGTTCAAAAAAAATTAACCGAGAAATAAAAAAGCAGTCGAACTGTGAAAATTGGGTGCTTTTTTATTTCTAGGTTAATTTTTCTTTCTGATCAAATGTATTCATTTATTTTGTTAATCATAAACAATTTAGATATTAATGAAGTGTTTATATGCTTCTACAACGCAAATAGTTGCCTAGAAAACATATATCCAAACCAACTTTTGAATGTTTATTGCGGCTTAGCCATTTGGAATATCTGTGTAGTTTATTAGACAAAATAAGCTTAAAATTGTCTTAACAGCTATTTTTCGAAGATTCGACATTTCTTCCCCGAATATCCTGTATATAAAAGGCTTGATTTCTGTTGGTACGCGACGGAACGGCGTTCCGGTTCTTTGGAAATAATTATGAAATTATATTATATATAAATAGCTATTGCTATTATATTAATAATTAATTTGAGGCGCGTTTCGGGGCTTAAGATTTTAAAAATAAAGGATATATGTATCATAATAACTCTTATGACGACACTGTTCTCAGTTACGTCAAGTTTTAATTTAGAGAATCAAAGTGAATAGTCTAAGTTTACTCACCTAAATAAAGTTTATCTTACTATACATACAATTTAGAAAGTGTTTTATGTTCAAAACAAGTGCTGCCTCAACAGCATATATATTTTCACGTATTATTCGTAATTGCTATGCAATATTCAATACGGACTATGTGAACCTGCAAAAAAGAAACAAAAAAAAAAGACCTACTGCAGCAGAAAATATTTTCTACCCGTAGGGATTCGAACTCGGGTCTTTAAAGTTAGCTCACCTGACACGGTTCCCCCTCACCACCAGGTACACGACAAGACTACCTCCTTTCCGATGCGAAAAGAAAGTGAAGCATTTGCAGTTTAAAAAAAAAACAGGGTGTTCAATTTATCTAAATACAAGATCTATTTTTAAAAAGAGATTTCATTAAACAAAAATCTCTAGCGTTCATATTGTTTTTCGACAATGTTATAAAGAT